>OZ024902.1:26867616-26910116 GCA_964017125.1 Flabesymbios commensalis | reverse complement strand
TTGAGATTAAATGGTGATGGTTAGCTTTTCTTTCAATTAGGCCTGGACTTTTTTGTTTGATGCTAGGACAAAAAGCTAGATATCAATTTATGAATCTAGGTCAAATAGATCATAATTAATACAAATATTTTTAATGATTCTGCAGGTGCCTAAACATATGCTTAGATACAAATTTTATAAATCCGCGTTAAATAATTTTAAAGTTATCGTTATTATACCCCTTATTACCTCTATTTTACCTTATCACCCCAATTTCGGGCACTAATACCAGGGGGATCTTAGAGGACTTTTGATATCTTTTTCTATGTTGCCTCAACAATATATGCTGAAATTTTCAGCTTGTTAACAATTTGTTCCAAGTCTCTTTGAGTTTTAGACTAATACCCCTGGACTAAATGTAGGCCTATGTGATGTATGCATGTGCAGTGGTTCATTCAGCACTCTTCGCTCTTCAAATTCCGGCCTAAGAATGGGTCGATATTTTAGAAATTTAATGAACTGTTACACAGAGTACTGAGAGTATATACGGGGGGGGGGGGGTGTAAAAAACAGACGTTGACATAAACCTTTCAAGCTACAATGTAGAATTTACCATTCTCGACTAATAATCGATGAAGATGATAAATGAGAGAAACATGCCATGCACTGTTAAAAAGTCAATTCAGTTTTCAGGAGTGCAAATTGTTTTGAGCCAACACGGGGGCTTAAATGGGTAATTGATAGGGTCAGACATATGATCAGGGCATGATCATGTTATGTTGACCCGACTGTGAACCAACGTTATGATTTCACGTACGTGAGATCACTTGTGAGTGAAACACAAATTAATAATACAAATAGTCAAATATTTTATCTATGTTTGGTGTAATGTTAGACGAACGCTGGTCCAACACCGACCAACCATTGGTAAAATAATGGACTATTTCTATTCAATTCACAGAAATAGTGTATTATTTTATATATGTTTGGTGTAATGTTGGATCAGCGTGTGTGACGCTGGTTCAACATTGCACCAAACATAGATAAAATAATGCACTATTTCTGATAAAACATTACACCAAACATAGATAAAATAATGCACTATGTCTGATGAAACATTACACCAAGCACGGATAACACATTACACCACCACCCACAGGTTATAGGGGTAGAAGAAAGCCTTGACCGTGTGACCGCTGAAGACGTCACTATGGCTGTGGCCTACGAGATGCAGAGTCGTCAAGTCTGGATGGATTTCTTTCTCGTGATGTTCAGACGCCTGATGGCATTTCTGTTCCTCAGAGTATTATTAAGGTACAGGTATACTGAACTTCAAATAAGGACAGTTAAACAGTTAATAAAGTGTTGAGAATGATAATAATAATAATAATAATAGTATAATACATAGTATATATTCAGCTGATCTCCCGCGATATCTTGATGTTTATGTCGGAATAAGGAAGGTGTGAAAGGATTTATGTTATGGCATGATGATGTAATGCAAAACGGAGAAGTATTTTCTCAAACTTATTTGCACTTATTTTTTTTCATATGGCTGTAAAAAGTCTGATATTTGTGCCAAAATGGCCAGAACAATATATTCTTTGTTGGAATGACATAAAGTGTACTTTATAGCCGATCTCGTCATGTGACAGGCTGAACCACTGTTCCATTGGGCGTAGAATACTAAACTTTGTCCAAACAGGCAAACATTTGCTAATATCCCTATTAATACCCATGAATAGATGGGGGTTAGGGCGGACGGAGTTGGGGAGAGGGTATTGAGATGTTATTATAGTGAGTGTATTCAATTTGTGATGTAAAAAAGGCGTTGCAATATTCTCCGCACTACAACTGTACTTTCATATTATTTAGGATTGTTTAAAAAAAAAAAATTATTTAAGATAATTTCAGAAGAGTGTAACAATATTTTTCTTATACTATTTATCTATATTTTTGTGTTGAAATAACTATTAAATAATATTATGCTGATAGTATGCATGTTCCAATATTATATTTGTTCTAGTGCTTATCGTTACCATAAAAACTACATCTGCAATTTTCAATTTGACAACATCTATATAACAGACTACTTTAAGCATCTAGACATGAGGAGAAGACGACAAGTAAGGCCACTTTTTTAACAAACCTTAAACCTTACAGCCCTGTAATATATGTGTATACATCATGGAGACCAAAGGGTGTTTTCAATTTGAAATCATTTTTTTGATTACCTACGGCCATTTAAAATGTTTAGTTCTTTCAATGCGGAAACCGTCTTTAGACGTCAGAATTTGACGTCTACAGACGTCAGATACTGACGTCTGAAGACGGTCGCCGCGCTGAATTAATCTGGTTGAGTGTTTTTGGAAATTGTGAAATCTGAATTATTATTATAATCTTTCACCACACCACATTAATTTGTATGTAGACCTGTATGGTATACTAACTTTAACAACACATTTTATTTAATGGTCAAATTTGCCACTTCCTCTGTCGAAATTGTTTCGCCTGTTTACAAATATGTATCTTGATGCCCCAGGGGAAACTAGGATTGCTGCCTCTGAAAAAAATGGAGAAAAAACAAATGATTGAGCCAAGTTCGCGGCAGTTGATGGGGCCTGAGAAATCAAAACTGGTCTGTATGTTATTTGCTCTGGTAAATCAATATTATAATTTCAAGATAATGTTTAAATAATGTTAAATACCTATATGTTATTATTGCTCTGGAGCAATAAACAATTTTTGACCTTGTTTTAGCTATTCATGGCGTGGTGTCAAGAAAATTTACTGTGGATGCAGGGTTCCCTGGAGGATTTTTTTTTGAGGGGAATCGATAGTGAATGGGGGAGAATAGAGAGTTGCTGGGCGAGCGGTGCGACCACTTTTTTTTTGGGGGGGGGGAGCATGGGGAGAGGTCAGTGTTATGGAGGGACACTCCCCCCTCCTAAAAGAGCCTCCAGGAAACCCTGAGATGGGAAATGTTTGGTTTATATTTTTAATATATTTAAACCTTTCAGCACCGGGACCGACGAATCTGACGTCCAAAGTCGATCCCCGCATTGAAAAAGAATAAACCATTTTTAATGGCCCTAGACCATAGCATAGGTATTCAAATAAAGCTAAAATAACTAACTAAGACATTTATGATAATTTTGAATTGAAAAAAAAACGTTTTGTCCATTGTTTATACAAAATATAGAAATTCAACGCTTTGAAGGTTAACCCTTTCTTCATCTTCATCCACTACAAGCCGCGGACGTGTAGTGGATGAAGATGATTTGATGTGGTTTAAAAATTAACGAAAATTGCTATGTATCGGTAAACCAGTTTCATGGACATTTTCGTTTTAAAACCCTAATTGGCTGTAGGAAAATTAAGTCTATTTTCAGGGATAATAATATTTTTTTTTGTCTGAAGGTGAAGAGTAGTGTGAAGGTGGCGGCCAGAGTAGTGAGCTTTCTACTGATATTTTTGGTTGATCGTGTCCTTTATGAGTTGCTGTCTATCATTGGTACAAATAGTCACGTAGAATTTACTCAAAAAGGTCAGTTTATTTCCCTGCCATCAAGCACATATTAATGTGCTCATAATATACACTTGTTCTGAATACGGTCCTCGTGGTAGAAATAATTTAATTCTAGTGTCAGCAAACTCTGACCTAATGTTGTTTTAGTGCTGAGCCACCGTCTACGATGCTGGCCCAACATAAAAATAGCATCGGGGCAGCGTCTCGTATAAGCTCGGTGTATATGTCAGTTTTCATTTCACAGATTATTTTCTGTTTATTTTCCACATATCAAAAGAAGAAGTAGTTTTAATTTAAATCATAGTTAGCACACGCATGTGTCAATAGTTGTATGAATATCAAATAAAAACTTTGTATAGCGCATTGAAAATTCTGGAAGTAGAGATATAACAATAACATATTTCCACAAAACCTGAAATAATATTTCTTCTGACTGTATGTGTTGCAGGCGAACACAATATAAAGTTGGACATTGCCGGTAAAAGTCTACTGGCAAATTTGCTACGAAGTATACTGAAGGGTTTCAGTGCCAGTCACTCTATTGACAACTTCACTTCTAACCTAGGTACGTAAACCCAGCAAACCGTCTTTATACGTCAGAATCTGACGTCCACAGACGTCAGATTTTGACGTATGAAGACGGTCCCCGCAACGACCGTAGACTCATAACATAGGTATTCAAATAAATCGGAAAGAGCTGACTAGGACATTAATGATGATTGCAAACTGAAAATAACCCTTTGGTCCCCAAGGTTTAGACAAAAGTATTTCAGCGTTGCAAGGGTTAAGCAGTACAGTACAATCACAGAATTAGGCGACAATTTGAATCAAAACATAAGCTAATTTAGAAATTCAATGCTCATATCTCCTTCCAATGTTTTTCTTTAACCCTTTAACCGCCGGTGCCGAATATATTCGTTTTTTCACCTAATTATTACCGCATCCAGTACCACCTTTTAAACATGTTAAAGCCCTAATGTGCCATCAATCAGCACGAATTAAAAAGAGTTGACCTTCATTTTATCAAATCTGAATAATTTTCACTCACTTGAAGTTCAAGTGGGTGAAAATTCAGATTGAATAATGTGGCGGTTAAAGGGTTAAAACGGCCATTGACGTGATTACCACCTCAAGGGTTAACATGCTAACTTTTAATAACCCTTTAATAAGCCCTCACGATACATAAAAGCATCATTTTACATCCTTGAAAACTGACTTCATTTTATTACGACTGGGGGTTTTAAAAAAAAAATACCATGGAACTGTGTTACCAATACATGACCATTTTCTTGAATTCGCCACCCACTTCAAATCATTTTCATCCACTACAAGTCGGGAATTGCGACAGCAATTTGCGGCTTGTAGTGGATGAAGATGACAATGGTAAATTCAGGCCTGAAAAGGTTAAAGTGTCCAATAATTTCCACACTGATGGTAGACATTTCTGGTGGCAGAAGTTGACTTGGGTCAATTTATTCAAATATTAATGCTACAATCAAATGTATGCGGTAGATTTTTTATTGCCATATTTCTCCAGGTTTTTTTTGTCTTTTTTTCTCATACAGCGTGTTTACCCCACCCTACCCACACACCTTTGTCCTCGCTCTATACCGTGGTTGGAGTGATGTTACTAGTCTGGTTGCTGATGGTGGTTGAAGCTTATGGTCTGAGACTGAGAAGAATCATAGCAGCTTTCTTCTACAGAAAAGTGATGTGACATTCTATTTCTCCTTATAATATTTCTGTTAATGTGCTACACACGGAACATTTCACAACATAACACGTAAACATTACTTAAAGAACTGTGTAGCTTAGCTTGAATGTTGTTTCTCGGGATTATCATTGGTTAAAAATATACATGAAAAATATAACAGGGTTTCTAGCATTTCATGGAAAAAAACTCACTGACTTTTCACTGAATGTTCCCTGATGAACTTTCGAAATCTCATGATGCAGTGAGCAGAAAAGGTAGGATTTCCACCCCAAAAAGCCACCATAGCCAATCATTATTATTCAGTGAATATGTCATTTGTTTTGTGTCATACTAATGTCTCTTTCTCTTTTGGGCAAGTTAACATAATACATGTCTCTGACTTTCCCCTGATTTGAAGCATTTTCCCAAATTCCCTGACTTTTCTCTGACCGGAAAAATTGAAACTTATTTTCCACGTTTTTCCAAGGTGGCTGGGAACCCTGTATAAAATATATGATATAATTCCGCATGTGGAAATTTAATTATATATATTTTACCTATTAATATTCTTCATTTAGTGATCGTTTTTCATAACCGGTCCGTGTAACACGAATAGTTATCTATAAAAAGCAATAATTTTATTTTAATAAATATATTTTAAAAATGTTATATTGTAAATAAATATAAATGTGACATAGGCCTAATTGTGTGAGGTAACATTATATCTCACCTTTTTGAAGCATGTCAGCTATCCTCAGTATATTCGGTGTACATTCGGCGCATTACTTATAGGCCGTATATTAATAAAAACATTTGTATGGTAAATATATATATATAAGAAAAATAATCTGTTAACTCACATTTTGTATTGTAGCTTATGTATGCTAGTGTGCTAGCACAAAGAACAAAATGAAGAGCAGTGACCCAATATTTCTTTATTTTTGTAAAATGACAAAACTCAAAATAACAAAACAAAGCTTCGAACAGCCCAGCGTATGATGAAGTTACCATAAGTATGGAGTTATAATATGTATGAGCTCATACATAATTATGTTGAGTTTAATCACGATAGTTACTCAACTTATTGACATAAATGGTTGTCTCAATGTGTCTTTTAAAATACTACCAATAATAATTGTTGAAGTAAATATAAACCTGTACATTATTTTTATTATAGACTAAATATAACTAAATGTAATAAACGAAATGACTGCATCAATGGTCTACACTGTCCCCGTCTAGACACTTTGGCATTACGCTGAAGATCATGCCCAGCTCACGTATTGTGTGAATTTGAAGGGAGGTCACCTGCCCTACAAGTGGACCCTTATGACACAGATATTAAGTTGTGTATTTGTCAATCATAAATTATAATCAATAAAATTATTACCAAAAATTGTCGTGACTAGTAACGTTAGTGTCAGTCGTGTGACAATGGGTAAGGTATTCTCAATTAGGTCTATAGGTAATTGTTAGAAGAGTTAATATCAAAATCAGATAACTATGTAAGTTGAACTAACATGTTATTAAAGGTGATCTATCACCCCTTATATAGTATGAATAATTTTGTGACAAATAAATCAACGTTGCCACAAGATGGGGCACAAGTGTTTTCTTATATGGGGTGATTGGCTATCATGTGACCCTCTGAGAGGGTCACATGATAGCCAATCACCCAATATAAGGACATAATTATTCATACCATATAAGGGGTGATAGATCACCTTTAACTTATGATGTACAAAAACTTGAATCACCAGATACGTCACTTACCAGAAGTAGAGTAGAACAGTGTAACATAATAGGGCTACACGTGTGGATTTCCCACTTCTCATCATCGGAAGTGCTTTGGTCGAAAAAATTTTGCTCGTCGTCAATATCACTTGGTTTACAAAGCAATTCTTGCTAGACATAATGATCTACCGACGCTTTAGTAATTGATAATACCCTATAGTTTAAAGCAGCTGGCTCATTATGCTTCACTGAGCCATAATATTTAGATTGCGGCGGACACCACTCCTGTAGACGTTGACCATGCTGCGCAAGCATGCCATTGCGCCCACAATGTTATACTCTGCGAATCATGAGAACACACCCACTTTAATACGTGTTAAATGCAACTCAGAACACTTTATAGTATCAAAAAATGTAGGAAGATCGAAATTAACATACACTTCCCACGAAACTTTTTTTTCAACATGGTGAACCTGACTATAAACTAACGTTTGTATTTTTCCCCTTATAACATACAGCGTGAGAAGAAGAGAGTTTTGTACTTATACAATGACATGTTGAAGAAGCGTCGTGGTTATCTACGGCATGCCCGACACGAAGCCAGACGTAAAGCAAAGAAACGTAAACTTGAGGTGAGTGTGGTAATTGGGTAATGGTGTCGAGAGCCACAGACGCTGGACAAGGGGAGAATCAAAAGTTTGTAAATTTACATCAACTGCATAAAACAATCAGACAGACAGACAGACAGAAAGACAGACAGGCAAACAGCCAGTCAGACAGAAAGACAGACAGACAGACAGAGAGGCATTTTTTAAATGCAGTTATAGGGCCTATATATAAAATAAATTTACATGCATCGACGTCTGGTTCTGAAGGTACGTTGCAAAGTATTTTTTGAATTCCGTTTTTTATTAATCATAAACATCTCTAATTGATAATTAAATAACTCTTTGGATGCTGCAACGGCCTATTCTTCGACATTTGTATTCACTTGTACCTGGCACTGCATGCTAACGCCAATGCCCGTCTTAAATGAATTAAAGATATGTACCGTTTAATAACTATGTTGGCTACCTAATAGGCCTATTTAATTTAAACGCATCTACACGTTTCCAGACATAAAGGGTATATCTTTAAAGAATGGCAGATATACACCTCCAGCCCAAAGAGCATATTTTATATAAACAATTGATCAACCTTTCTTTCTATAAGCACATTTGTACAGAGCATTGCCCTGATTATGAAATCTGTTTTAGTCTCGCACAGGATTGTGTCGTGAACTGGCCGCCTGGATGCAGAGATCATTTCCGCGTCTGCACAAGATGTGTAAATGCTGTGTCTCTGTCAGCAAAGGCAAATGTCTGATCTGCGACGAGCCTGAGAAAAAAGCTGCCTATTTTATCTGTCCAACAAAAGGCTGTGGTTTTGGTTATTGCCGGGACTGCTGGATTGATATTCGGGTAATTATTAAAGCCTTATTTTTTTACAGTAATATTGTATTTTAGATGTCCATGTCCAAGTAGAAAACAATAGTGATGTGGGTTCTTGTAACGTTAGTATAGCAATATTGACCGTTTAAGCGAACAAATAATTTTAAATTGTCAGAAGCTCTAATTACGGCAATGAAAGCTTACCAGAAAGTTACCCGACATAGAAGACACATTATTCGCATATTTTCAAAATGACTGCCGCCAACAGAAGACCATTACGTCTCAGCCAAACTAGCAAGAAAGATGCAGAATATATCAAAATTCCACTAATGTCGGATAGAAAAACTAATTTCTGGTGCTATCACTCAACTATCGGGTCACCTATATTCCAAATGATTAATAATGTCTGATATAAAAGAAGACACAACATATATGCCGTACACGTGCAGGGCCTACTTATAGTGTATTAACTTGACTGAGACAAGTGGGTAAAATATAGACACAGACCAAACTTGTCATAGAGCTACACCATGATCTAGCAGTAGATTCGGTAGGCATAACGAATATTTTTTAGGACGCTCCCATCCCTTTTAAGGCTGAAACATACTTAATTTATAACAATTTAATGTCATTATCAACCATAACTTTTGAAGCAAATATGCTAGAAACATAAAATTTAGAACATGTAGTGATCTAATAAACTCTAGTAGTGCTGTAACTAGCTGTCTAATTGGTTAGAGGACAAATTAAACTACATGTGTACATTATGTAAAAATGCTTGAAAAAAACTAAGTCATTCAAACAAGGTTTGGTGGGCCTGGAAGCTGCGAAAAGTTCCTAGTGAGCTGCGAAAAGTTCCAAATGACTTCCCAATATTCAGAGCATTATAATTATAGGCCTATTATATCTACCAACTGAAATTCTTCAAGCATGCCGTGTCATAGTAAATTACGTGAGCCACTTTAAATATGCCCATTGTTTATTTGACCACCAATTGACACAATAAATGCGAAATAAAACCAGAAATGAATCTTTCAACATAAAAGTCCTGCAATTGGATACCGGTAATTATATTGCACAGATTTCTGAAATGTTTAAAAAATCACATTTATCAATGTCTGTTTCTATAATTTAATGAATTTGATGCTAATTATTATATTCTTTATAATAATGTATTTTCAGAGAAAGTGTTACGCATGTCGCGCTCAGGACGACTGGGACAGTGAGAGCACACTCACGCTGTGCGAGTCGTCTGACTGAGAAAGCTGAACTCAGGATGACTGAGGCAGTGAGAGCACACCCACGCTGTGCGAGGCGTCTGATTGAGAAAGCTGTGGACGACTGGGGCAATGAGAGCACACTCACGCTGTACGAGGCGTCTGATTTCAAGAGAAAGCTGTTCTGTGGACGACGTACAGTACTGGGGCAGTGACAGCACACTCATGCTGTACGGGGCGTCCGATTGAGAAAGTTGTGCTGTGGACGACGTATTGACCGGGGCACTGTGAGCGCACACTCATGCTGTAGGCCTGCGAGGCGTCTGATTGATAGAGCAGCAGTGCTGTGGACGACTGGTGCAATGGGAGCACACCCACGCTGTACGTTGACGTTCAACCTGTATTAGATTGATGTTGGGCCAGCGTCTGGCAGTGGCGGATCCAAGAGGGGGGGGGAGGGGGTCAAACCCTCCCTCAGGAAAAAAACATCACCTTATTTAGGGGGTTTCCCTATGATTTGGCGATATACTGAGTGAGAAACAGTGCCCAATATGCCTGAGATTGCATGACAAAACCTTTGGAAATCGAAAATTTTCCTGGGGCGGGCCCCCCGATCCCTTTACAGTATTTTTGTCAAATTTTAACCCCAACCGCCCCCCCCCCCCTCACTGAAAAGCTAGATCCGTCCCTGGTCTGAGTCAATGACTAATATTAATGTAACATCGGGTGACCGTCTAATGTTTGCTGGGTGCTTGTTCAGTAAATATCACTTAGTCAGCGCACTGAAATTATACCTAATTATAGAATTAGGCCTGAAGCGATTACAATGCTGCGGTGCAAAATCAAAATGCAGTAATTGTTTACGTGAAAGTAAGCAATTACTGCCTTTTGGCTTTCCAGAGCAGAATACATGTGTAATAATGACTTAATTAAGATTAAAATTTACAGTGATGAGTTGGTATGCCCGGGTCTGTTGCAACACAATTACATGCACGCCGGTTCCTCAATGAATTTTTTGTTAAAAAATCCATATAGTTCTATAATGGTAGACCTGTAGGAATAAGCCGCGGCCTGAGAAAAATGTAAATTTTATCACAACTTAGTGTTATTTTATGTAATATTCAATATAGTTATGACTTTTTAAGATTGATAACAGAATAAACATGAATATTATTTTTATGTGGTTTTGTTTGGAACATATTATTTCGATTTTTAGCTTCCCATTCTATATAACGAAAAGGGGGCTATAGATACTCCTTCAGACTTACATTATTATATATGTATACATAAGTTACACTAAATAAGTGGTGGTAAGTCTCACTAAATAAGCCCGCTTGTCGTCTTTGATCTTTCTAAGGAAATATATCTGTAATTTACAGCTGCATGCGGTTTTGGTAACGTTGTTTTTGTTTATATTTGAAGGCGATAGTTGAAATAAATGTCAACGTATTCCCCTCAAATTTTCCAGACAAATCGCTAAACTTTCTAAACATTACAAAAAAATTATTCATGAATGGCTATGACTAGACATTAAATTGACCGAATTGTTAGTTGTATGGCTCCGTTTGATTCTTCATTGCTATTTTCATCATACGTGTACATTGATGGCGCATGTGGGCTATATATGTATTTATGTAGGTGTGTATGTATACATTAGTACATTTATTGGTTTGTACTATTTTGTGCATATTTTTATATCGTGTAACAAGGTTTTGATTTTAATAACAATAACAAAAAAGCTTTGATGGCGGTCTTATTGTGTTTGAATTTATATTTGATTTTTACCCAGATTAATTCGATGAATGTAACAACACATCAATAAACTATTTTTTGACCTGAAGAAAGTTGTATAATTGTGTTTATATAACAGATGCATTGTAGCAGACATGAAGCTCTTGGTCAATGTACCACATCACAATAATGACCACAAAACAAAGCAGGTCGTCGTGCCAGCAAAATCCAAAGGTCGACAATACATCTTAACCCTTTCAGTGCGAGAACCGTCTTTCTACGTCAGAATCCCACCGGTATATAATGGCCGTCTCCATGGTTTAAACACAAATAATTGAGCGCTGTTAAATAGCTAGCGCAGGACACATAGGTCAGCATTTAAAGCAATATCGGTCCAATGAAATGACCCAAATTTCTAGAATAATATTAATTAGCATCCCAGCGCATATATTAATTCCTATATTTTAGTTGCGGGCATCATGTATGGAGATTCTCTACCTCTACATGGTAGCACACAATTTGTAATTATACGATATTTTCAAAAAGGAAAGTATTGTACCAGTTTGAAATATGACAATCCAGAAACACAAGACATAAAACAACGGGACAACGTCGGTGACCGTGGACCGGTATTAGAAAACAAGTTACGAGGTATCGTGTTTTATAGAAAGTGGTATAGAGCCTACACGCTGGTAAATATACAAACACGTGGTCGTGTATAAGTATAGGATAAAGCCCGAGGAACTTAATATTCTTAGCTGTGGAAAAGGCCGAGGCCTTTTCCACAGCTAAGAATGTAGAGCTCCGATGGTTTCAACCGACTTAAAACACATCCGACCATAATAGGATCCCTCATAATTAAAAGCTTGGTCACACCTGACTGATTATTATACCATAGGCCCACCATTATAATTGGTCTGTACTTGATCAACAATAACTCTCCATTCCCAGCTTAGAATGTAGTGGTCGGACAAAGCAAATACTATAGTGGTGTATTTTAACCAAATTGTCAACTACTAGCACGCCGTACGGTAATTAATATACACGTTTACATCATGCAACTACAGAAAACCAACAATAATGTTCAATGGTGCAAAGGTCAAGTTGACGACGCCTTCAATATTTTCTGATAGTTATTTTAAATTTTAATAACGTGTAAGCTTCATTTGCAGGGGTTCGACTACTAATGATAAGTTTTAAATTCCACTAGTCTAAGTAAATGCACTAGCAAATCTATGGGTTTTAAATAACTTAGAATTTGTCAAATGACAGCGAGATATCAATAAGTGATGATAATTAGTAATGAATAAAAGCAACTGCTTGTAGAAAAGATATACTTCAAAATGTATTATGTATAATAATGTAGAACAATGTATTGTGTTTGGGTCTTTGAATCAATGCCGTTCTAATGTTTACCCACTGTCTACGACACTGGCCCAACATTAGAACAACATTGCTTCAACGTCTGGCCTTCACTGTGTACGGACACTCATCTTATTGGTGACCCTTCAACTACCAGTCTATTTCTCATTTCTATTCTGTCAAGTTCCGTCTCAACACCTTCGAATTCATGAGAATTATTAAAATTAAAATGGCCATGCGGGCATGTGAGGAAGATAACAAGCGGGTAAACAAAGTCATTTATTAAATGTCAGGTATAATCATATAACATATAAATATGCAGGTGGTGTATGAGAAATAACATAAATTTATGTAACATGGTGTACATAATGACGGACAACCACAGAAATTACATAACTTCCAAATGAAAACATCCAACATGACGTTATTGTTATATTATTGATATATACTATATTTCCTGATCATTTTGCAACAATGCAATGTAATGTAATCAATGGTATTACTTGTAAGAGAGAGAGAGAGAGAGAGAGAGAGAGAGAGAGAGAGAGAGAGAGAGAGAGGGGGGGGGGGGGGGTTACAGTACATTTTTCCAAGTGCAACCTTTCACTTACAAAATATTATCCTGTCATGGGAAGAATATATTATCAGTAAGCAATCTAACCAACTAAACTGGTGCAGTGCATATAGTATTTATCTTAACAAATAATAACCAAATAAAATGATTAAAGAAAATAATAAACCATCTGAAGATTTAGCTACTTAGAAATTCAAAGTGTCATATTAGCAACTCTAGGACCAGCAATGTAACAAGAAACAAACAGGAGAAGTATATCTGGCACAAAGAAAACACACATTGCCCATCAGGTGAACATTATTTCACCCAACTACTCATTTTGTTCCCTATCTTCAAGTAGGTTTGAGCATGTCAATCAATAGACTGTATGAAATGCTCTCTCCTGACAATTGGTTCATTTATCATGCTTATTATCCATGCAAAATACCATTGTATCAGGTAAATACCAGAACACTCACATACCAGAATGTCTTATCTTAACAAAAACAATTTCCTTTAAAGTTACCAATTTGTTCGCATTCGCATTCGTGCTATAACGATGTTCACCTGTACTTCATCTTGATATAAAAAAAAAATGTAGTTATGCACTGATGCTACAATGAATGTCAAATACATGTTGTATTTATTTTCGCAGAGTGAAATTTTGACAAAAAATTTACATTGATTATTGAGTAAACATTTAAGAAATTATTAAATTACTAATACTGTATCCACTGTTTACAAACGGTACCCTGTATCTTGAGAATAAATTGTGTGCTAATCACCCATCAAACACCAGGACTTGACCCAATGTTGTTTCAATGTTGGGCCAGCGCCGCAGGAGGTCAGTCAATATTGAAACAACATTGGGTCAAATGCTCATGTTCGCTGGGCATATGACATAACTTAAGGAAGCTACAAAATGTTCTCCTATTTCTTATTTTAAAATACAATTACACAAAGTGACATTCACTTGGTAAATTTATTGTGTCCTGACAGTCCTCTTTGTATTAACAAAAAATAAAACAGATAGAGAAGTTCTATGATTACAAACGTATTACTATGCAATGACACAAGTTTTATTGTCAATTTCTTAATGTCAATAAAATATCTATCTGTACCAGTCTAATCCATGTAATATTTAATGATTTCAAAACATGATTCAGATGCTCTACTCTCAGCAAAGTTAGATACATCAAATAGATATACAAGAGATAAATATCTAAATAAATGCACACATGGTATGCAAAAATACTGTTTTGATGATGGAAGCGACATGCACGCAGGACAAAAAAACAGGCTAGACATTCACCCAACAAAAATTTACAATAAGGTTAACCCTTGAAGCACCAATCTCTAAATAACCATTTTAGGAGAGGAATTATGTATTCAACCCTTGTGCTGCCAGGCCTGTACATATTATACAGTATATATGGTTTCAAGCAAAATCATAAAAAATAGCTGCCACTGAAATTGATCAATTATTTCATCAATTTTGCATTAATTTTGGGAGTTGTCTTCATAAACAGAATTGTTTTCGTCATCTGTAGCTTGAAATAGCATTTGCAATTCCACATACAGATGAGTGAAAAATAGTAACTGCTGAATAAGTAGGTCAAGGGTTATCCCCTAGAGCACTGATGTCAACTGGAGTATTGTTTTCTTATGATATAATGGCCTTTTATAACCTGATGTAAAAAAATTGAATATGTCTCAAATCTGTGATAATCATAAACATTTCTGATTAAATTAAAAAAAAAATAGCTTATTTATAGTCACTTGAAGTTGTAGCTCAACACAATTTAAAGTGGCAGAAAATTAAAATTTATTATTGCAGTCCTAAGGCTTCAGCACCCTTGTCGTGATTATTGTAATTACATGAATATTGTGAATAAAATTCATTCAAGAAAAAAAGGTGAAAAACCCATTAAAATAAAGATGTTTTCTGATTTAATCACTTTGATTTACTATTACACCTGGGTATTTACAATCACCTTAAAATTGCACCAAGGTGAATTATGATCCTGGTTGCCAAGAGTGAGCGAGTGAAGATTGCTTCATGTCGCTTTCTGCACCATCATTGCAATATCGTGACCGATTGAAAGCCTGAAGTCAGAATTATGTCCTACTCTTATCGAATGACTTCAAGTGTTTTTTATAGTGCACAGTATCACATACAGCACTGCACACTCCAGGCCTTTGAACAGTTTGGAGCACTGTAGGCCCCTATAGCAAAACCTCGATGACAAACATCTGACCAGGCCGGGATTAAAACCCAGCACTTTTTGACACACAACCGGACCATGGCAGCCCTTGGCTGACAAATTACCAAATATAAGCAATTTTCGCCCACTAGAAGCTGTGTTTTGGTAAAGCAAACCACATTATCCAGCGGGTGGAAATTACTTACATCTTACATCTTACAATATAATACAGATCTAATAGTTATTCAATAGCGCTAGCAAATAGAATTTGATTTCAATGGTATTACCAATAAACGTCAGATAATAAATAGACATTTTATTAACTCGCACCTGCAGCAGCCTTCTTTTTATCTAGAACCTGTTGTTGACCAGAGAAAAAGTTCTTTGTTTGCCAGCACCAGGGATTTGTGCACATAGGGCAGTTAAGAGGCAGTTGACGGCTGTGAGCTTTGTTCGATGATAAATGTTCTTTCACCAGATCAGCAAGGCACTGTGTATAAAATAGATGTAACATATTATCAACTTTTACAAAGCAATAAGCCTAAAAAGAATTCCTTTACACTTGGTGTGACTTATTAGCCCCATTGTTGAATTAGTAGTAGCGAGTAATCGTTTATTTGAACATTCAATACATAATTTTATGTCAACAAAACTGAGAATAACTAATATTTAAAATAAGTATATACTAAAAACCTACCTGTTTGAATATTTCACTGCCATTCAATGCAGCAGATCTTCTGATGTTCCTAACACCAGCCTAAAAGAAAAAGAAATATATGCTACAGCATTACAAATATGGAGTCCAAAATGTCTTAATACTTCACAAATTAACAACAATAAAACTATGACAGGTGATAAATCAAAGCTTTGTGGTGGTAGGTTATAGAGATCTAGATCATTATTAATTACCTTTTCTGCTAAATGTGTTGCATATTCTAGATCGAGCTCATACAAGGTCTCAATGTGATCACTGGTAAATGCTATTGGCACAAGCAGCATGTCTTTCCTGCCAGTCTTAGCCAAACCTACAATACAATCATCAGTGGATGGTCCAAGCCATGCTGACGGTCCCACCTAGAAAAAACATTCTTATAGTTTTATTCATGTTACAATAAAATGTGTCTGTTTATAGATAAAGAACATTTTTTGGGTAAACTGAAGCACAAACTGTAAACCACAGTTCAATTTGCTATAAAAATTTTGTATAGCGATTTTTCCAAGAATCTTCCACTTTCCTTAGGTTTTTCCTATCACAGAAGATGAAATATTTCGCTAATTAATTTCAAGTTTGATTGACAATTGGTGAAAATTGTGTAGCTTTTCGCTACGAGATACTGAACAAATTGAGCCCTGTAAACCTGTACTTTGCTAGCATTCAGACAATATTTTTTGTGTGAAAAATCTGTTAAAAAATTGACCTCTTAAAAGTTATAGGCCTATACATGTATTATATATATTGTCATTGTTCGGTTACCTTTGATTGCCACACCAGTCTGTAGGGATGAGAATGTCCCAGTGCATCCATCACTCTAGATACTGTGGCACCCACTTCTTGTGGATATGGATCACCACGGTTTACAACCTAATGCAGAATTAATACAAATGTGATCATTGTGACAAATAAGTAAATATATATTGTGTGGCAGCCAAAGTATTATATTTTGTGCCACTTATTGTCACACATACAACACTTTGGCTGATAATAACTAATTATATTTATTTTTATTACTGCTTCAATTTAATAGTTTTGAAATATCTCATATTTGGCAGAGCTTTCTAAATAGTTTGGAAGAAAGATATTGCTTTGCGATCAACAGGCATTTGCCGTTGAATAAAACCATTTTACAGTAAGCATGGTTAGTACACAAATTATGTTCTCATACTTACCGCCATTGGTAAGGAATGAGCAGAAAATAAAATGGTCACTTTATCTCTCACTTCATCAGGGAATTTCTTCAGTTCATCTTGAATAGTTTCTACAAAGGACTGAAAAATATATCGCAAATAAGTTTTATGAAGAAGTGTTAATACATTGAAATAAGATCTAATTAAATTGTTAAATGTTTGTTTTAAACATTAACTGCAGGGAGACAACTTCCCACTGGCTCGCTAGCCAGATTAATAGTAAAGAAATCCAAGGAGCAGTAAACATTCATGGCTGTTTGGCCGGCATGTCCAGTAAAGATCATCTCCAAAGTTATCTGATTGCTCATTGTCAGAGTATTTGTATGACTTTACCTCGAACCCTAATAATCATTTTATCAGTTATATGGTTTTGTTGCTCTCTGGCATAAAATAGTAAATGGATTCAGTCATATTAGACTAGTGCAAAGTTAACACAGGTTATCAGTTAAAAAAAATAAAATGTGTGAGTGTCGTAGTTGCTGTCTTGCATTACTTTTAAATGGATATATTCATACACTTAACAGGGTTTCCGCCAGGGGGTCTGGACCCCCTCCCCCCACCCAGCACCAGAGGGGCGATACCCCCCGTGTTGGCGAAGAAAATGAAAATATATTTCATATTTTGCTCCCATTTCAGTTAAAACATGCCATTCTAAGCACTAAAAATTAAAACTGAATTTGTTTCGTTCTGAGGGGGGGGGGGGGGACCCTGAACTACTTCCCACCCCCCACTCCAATATTCCTGGAGAAAACAGTAACAGGATTAGTAAAACTCTTTGCAGACTGGTCAAGTTTTGTCATTACTATTCCTCTAGGCTAGGTAGTCAAGAAAATCACGAAGTTCTCCCCCTGTACTGTTACTTATTGTAAAGTTTATATATTATTTTATTACCTAAGTAAACAATCATATTTTTTACTCACTCCGCTAGCAGCTTGTGCTATACAGGGCAGTCATATTTTTAGTATGTGTGTCTGTTATTGACAAATACAAACATACAACATACTTGCAACAAAATTCAATAACGAAATTATATGTGATTAATTGAACAGGCAATTGATATGATATTCACAAAATTTGCACAACAATCTGAAGCACACTTTGTCACAAATAACAAACCTCAACAAGCCCTGGATGAGTAGCCCAGCGATCAATAGCTGACCAGGTGATATTAGTGGGCTGTTTTCTCTGGTGATAGTGACGGTAGATGGCATTTAAGCTACTTCCTGTTGTAGAGCAGCTGTACTGTGGGTATTGTGTGAACGCAATACCTCGTTCAACCCCATCACTGTAAGAAAATAAGGTGATCACATCTTAAATCAACTCTTGTCCAGCGGAGTTGGTATTTTTAACTCATTTGGAGCAGGAATTGTTTCAAATGATAAAAATATTTCTGTTGTTGATAAATAGACATCTCCCAATTTGTATTACAACATGTTTTTTGATTAACTGATCAAACACCAAATTTTTTTTGTCAATTTCCCAGGAATTTTTATTTTGTCTTGAAACTTCTTGAACGCATATATATCAGTCGTTCATGTACACTGTGCAAAAAAATCGCAGGAATATCTGAGCATGCCAAGCATGAGATACTTTGATCTTTTAACACTTTTATCACTAAAGTCCACTTTTGTCTTCTAAATGCCATAGAATTCTGCTGACAAAAGTGGATTTTGGTAATAAAAAGGTCCAAATGTGATCGTGACTTTCTAGTTTTTTAGTACATTTTTACCGGTCCTCTAAATAGAATATTTTGAAGATAAGTTATAACAATTTGAACCCAAATTTGCGACAAACAAGATTTTTCCCACTTGTAATTTCTGGATCATAGTAAATATAAAATTTAAAGTAATCACCTTTCCATCTGCTCCAGAGCGTTTTCAGTTGAAGGTTCTACATACCGAAAACCTATATAGAATTTATGAGGTGCTGAAAATAACGGAAAAGTAATAATTTACTGATTCAGGAATACATTGTGGGAGTTATATTGTGGCATTGAAGCAAATGATTTGTCAGGCAGATTGGGACTAAACAGTGCTGGATCTAGAGGGGGGTCACTGAAACTGTTTTGAAAACTGAATTGTCCAAAAATCGGTCTGAATGTGTTATTTTGCACCCAAGATTTTCTCAGTGCTGCCCCAAACCCTGTTTACCATCTGAGAAGACACTGATTTACTCGTTGTTGTTTCACCATGGTTACCTTTCAATTAAAAGGAAAATTGTGAAAGGCCAACCAATTTAGGTCATACCTCACCCTCCCCTTCCTGCTCAACCTTTTCCCATCAATTAATCTTTCACCCACTTAAAGTTGTATCTCCCTACTGTGGCCCACAACATCAGGTGGGTGAAAATTACTCATGTTTGTGTCATTTAAGACTGTGACTTAACCTGCTTAGAAAACAGATCAAAACACATTGTAGTTGTGCTTAGCACTTGAATTGAGAACCAGTGCAGGAACAATGTTCTTGGAACCTAACATTGTGCCAGCAATAAGGGGATGATATGTGGTACAGAGCTAGGCCCCGTACATACATGTATCTAGGCATCTGTAAAATAAAAACAACAACTATTTTTACAAGAGAAATGGACTAAGCCCATCTTACTCTTTGGGGGTTCTTATGCTCCGGGTCGACATCGATTCCATCAGCCTTGACGTGGATGTATTTTTCAAGCATAACACCCCCCCCCCAGTTCAGCTATCCCCCTTAGTGGCTATGCTCATTCCATCTGGTTTCTTCATACTTAACAAATTATTTTTGTTATCAATGGCTGCTATAGCTACACTGCTATTATTGTGCTACAATATTAATCACTAAATTTGACAATTAATTGTTTCAATTACTACATGACATAAATATTTATGTTTTAATAAAGAAATTGTTACATAATTTGTCAACTTGAAGTTGTGGAATAGAATTTATGTTATAATCTATTTGTCACCACTGACCTGATTCTGGACACATTTTGTCCAGAATATCCACCATTCCTTGTCCTTGAATCTCTGTCCACTTCTTAATAGGAGAGCCACCACCAATCTCAGCATATTGCTTGATAATTTTAGGAGTCCTTCTCTTTGCAATATACTTGGCCATGAGACTATGGAAACAAAGATAGTAGGCCTAATAGTATTGTAATACAGTACAGTAGGCCCTGCAGTAGAACTTGCTATGAGCAGCCACCCTTGTAATGCAAGGGAAGTGGCCTTTCAGTGTTCAAGACAAGTGTCCTCCCATACACTAAGAGCTTTTTCACATTTTAACCACACTATAACCAATACTATAACATGTTATGTTTGGTTTTGCCTTTAAATATAAGTTGTGACACCTATCGAGTGACGAACCCAATAAGTACCCATGCTGCACCATATGGACTGTATTGTAAAAAATAATTGAAGCAACATCCATCTAAATCAGGATGTTTTCAGGTTATAACTCATAATTTTCCACTTTGTATTAATTTTAAGAAATTGGGTAATTATATAGTTGAAATGCTGGCAATTTGTGGGAATTGTGTTAGCAATTCACAGGTCACAACACAGACTGATAAGATACCTGAGCAGCTAAAGGGTTAAATATAAATTTACTACTAGAAAATAACATTTGCTCATACCTCTGAACTGGTAACTGCATAAGGTCTCTGTCTGAGAAAAGATTTAACAGGAAGCTGTGGACATGTTCCAACTTCTCAGGTCCACCCATATTCAACATCAAAATACCAGTTTTTGGCTTTACACTGCAAAGTATTGAGACATAAAAACAAATGCATGGCTCAATTGTGAAAATAAGAGAAAAGTTAAAATCAAAAGTTGATAATCGATTGCTCTACTTGGTGTAATTCAGGAGTACTGAAAACCGCATTCACAATAGCGCAAATTTGAGACTGTGTATTAGACTTCATAGAAGTATATTAATTTTTAAAACTATGATAACTGTAGTTGCATTATTGTAAATCGTAGTATCTATAAAAAAGCATAACTTAAGAAATGTAACAACTACATACTTGTCACTGGAAGCTTCGGAACAACTGACAGTTGATGTGTGAAAACCTGATAGTGATAAACTGCCTCTCAGACCTGCAGTCTGACGACCGGTACCTAGAGCGAAATATCAAAACAATTTAAAATATTGTTTTATATGCAATTAATATCTAAAATATATATGTATGCCTTGCATTGTTACACTTGTCAAGGGAGACCCATCATGGTAGTAGTTAAGGCCTGCAACCCTAAGGTTCTCAACATTATTAAATATTTGTATCTAGACGGCTAAGCTATTGCAGCGCTGATCCTAGTCAAGTAGCCATTGGCAACAAGCAGTCAAATTTGGCTATTAACCCTTACAGCGTTAAACATGTTAAAATCAAAAAGTCATGTTGCAAGTAAAAATTGTGCAACAAAAATAGATAGTAGGCCCACTTTATATGCATGCTTTAAATATATACAAATTTGGCAAGAATTAAAATACAGAGCATTAGGTCAGCCTTAGAGTTAGACTTAGTAGTCTATACAATATAATAGAAATAAAGCACAAACACACCGACATTGCTTTGTGTAATATAAGGTCTTTAGAATCAAAATGTTTTGTGACCTTCTGCCAGTTCTGGGTTAAAATTTATTCTAATCTAATACCGATAACAATTTGGAAATGATTTTAGCCAAAAGGTTGCAAGCCACATAATTTTCAGAAAGTAATGCTTGGCTTAAAATCTACACATTTGATATATATGAATTATATAGAAAGACTTATTCAACAGTTTAATGAAAATCTATGACTATGTAGGCCCCTAAATATGTATTTTAAAGGTTCAATATAACTTTGTAAGAATTGTAAACAGGTAAAAGGGGAACCACTGCGGAATATTTATAAGTGACCTGCATCACTGCCATCACTCATTCACGCATCAGCAGGATCAGGATACTTTTCAATTTCAGTGTTTACATCGCGGGCCTGACTACAAAAGTCTACAGCCTGACAGGCAATAAAATATTGAAAAAAAAAGTGCTGGAATATATATTAGTAAGCCATATCCTAAGATATGTCAGCACTAAACTGAATACTTACGTAAAAAACTAGTCAAAAAAGACATGTTCAAGTGAACAGATGGTCAAAATGTATGACTCGGCCGGCTTGTGAGCGATGAACTGATGAATCAGCGCTCAGTGTGATAGTGGTCACAACGACCTCTGGCGAATAGATCTACACATTTTATTTCAAACAACTCACCAGATGGTAACTAGATCGTCATGGAAACGATACGATAATAATTGAATTTTTCATGACTTTTCTAACAAGACGGGGGTTTAAACAATCATCAATTTGATTTTAATTTAAATCAAATAAGCGACAATGGACATACAGCTAACAATCGTAATCATACTTTCCATATTTTCAGGTTAGTTGGGATATTATTTGTAAAATATAGCTTTAAGTAAATAAGCAGCCGATTTCACAAAATTGGTCACAATTCCCAGCAAACACGACACATCTGCCCAATCCCCAATGTTTGACCAATGTTGGCCCACCGTCTACGACGTTGGCCCAACATTGCTGTTTGGAATAGTCCATAACAAGACGGTCCATAACACGACGTTGGCCCAACATTGATCAAATATTGAGCCGGTCGTGTTTGTTGTAAATAATTTATAGCAGCATTTTTGCAAATTTTGGGGCAAGAAATAGAAAGTTGAATAACAGAAACACAAATGTGAAATGACTAAAGTAAAAGTCACTTTTGCGTTGCATGCTTTTCGCTAATTAGGCCTACTCTCGCAATTTTTATCTGATTGTCATGAAATTTAGCAAGCATTATTTTCTAGTCTTATGGCAACTTCCCTGAAAAATATTTTGTAGTTAAAAAGTTAGCCTACACCATTTGACATGTAGTAATTTTGAATTATGACGCTCCTACTACATGTCAAATGGTCTAACTTTTGAAATACTCACTCAAATTTCACGAAATGTAGTAATTTTGAATTATGACGCTCCTACTACATGTCAAATGGTCTAACTTTTGAAATACTCACTCAAATTTCACGAAATTTTCTGGGTAGGCGCCGGAATAGTTGCAAAGAGTGCTTGCAAAATTTCATGTAAATTGATCAAGAATTGATTGAGAAATCGGCGAAAAACACCCAACGCTGGTGGAAGTTGACTGCAGTAGACTACTATATCTTCCTGATGTTAATTTTCACTAACGTTATTACTAGAAAGGTTTGATAGGCCCTACGTGACGTGACAGACACCGAGGTCGTAGGGATTGCAAATAATGCTTTAAAAATTTACAGATCGTAATTTAAGTGTAACGTTATCCCATGGCCATGACCCAGGACTGGCTGGAATGGAATATCCACCACCAGAAAGACTAAGTCTAAGGAGTCTGAAGTTAAATACCGACACTATCATCTGGCCTACAGAAGACTAAGTCTAAGAGGTGACATGATAGAAACTTTCAAAATACTCCAGTAAAAATATGACTACTGGAAGCGCAAGACAAGTCAGACATTCACCAGTAGGCCTACGGGGGGCCATCTTTATATGTCAGAATCTGAAGACTACAGACACACGGTCAAGAGGACAAGACACAAATTCATCTACATCAGCCAAAATATTATATTGGTGTAGCCTAGTATTCGACAGTAGCCTGCATTTCCGAAAATACATATTCCAACATGTAGGCCCTATGGCATACTTCCATCATATTCGTGACCTGCGTCTAATTCGAATAAGTCTGTCCTCATAGATTTTGTCGAGCAAATTGCAGTGTCACGTAGGCCTACTGCTCAGTAGCAAGTTAGATCATTGTAGGCCTACTTTGCAAGAGTGGTTACGACCTGGTAACCAAGGCCCCATGTTTTAGTCGTCCCGTTCCTATTCTAAAACGATAACGTTGGCTTCCTGTAAAGTTTCGCATTCATTTAAAAAATTTGCACAATAACTTTCCGAGCCCTAAAATATAACCTGCCTGCATATCTGGCTGATTTACTTGTTCGGCCGAAATGCTCAATATATCCACGCTACACAAATTCAAATAAATGTGGTGTTCCCCGTATAACAAACCAAGAGCATTCTCTATTATATATATCTGGCCCAGCCTTATGGAACGTCCTGCCTGTGCCCATACGTAATGCCGAAACGATTTAAACACTACGGATATTAATTAAATCTCACTTATTTGATCTGGCTATTCCACCCTAGCTTCTCAGTGGTCTGACTTCCTTTTGACGACCCTGCTTTGGCCTTGATTATGACACGTGATCACGCCAAGAATTTGTGCACCCCCGAGCTCGGTCTGCTGATGATATATGCGCTATATAAGTTATATTAATTGATTAAGTTCAAAAAACGTTTGATACTGTGTGGTGATCTGGGTTATGGATCAAAATAATTTCATTTGTGATTACAGGCAAACTGTTCAATGTTATGAGAAACAACTTTAACAACATCAAATCATGTGTACAATAAAATGGTCTAAAATCTGATTATTTTAGTTCTACATCGGCATAAGACAAGTAAAGGGGGAAAACTCTCCCCACTTCTTTTTGCACTTAATTAAAATGCCATTGAATTATTTTTAAAATACAACCATGTAAATAAGCTAAATGATAATATTTTTGATCAATTCTTAAAGATACACATCCTTCTTACGCTGATGACACAGTCCTTCTTTTAGATAATAATGAAGATCTCCAATACTCTTTCAATTGTTTAGCTCAATATTATGAGCACTGGAAGTCCAAGTTGTGGCTATATATTCACATACTATTTTTTGATTCAATATTACATCTCAACAGTATGATTCTGTCCATAGCTCTATTTTTTTATGTGTTTAACGATTATGAATTGTTTATTACAGTCAACAGTTGTTACAAGTTACATGTGTATCTGCATCATAACGAAAGGTACGTTGTTGAAGGTAAGGACGAATTATAACTAAGTCATACAAACATTAATCATATAAACTATTATTATTGAAAGTGATTAACATGATTCTTACACCAAGCATGTTTTTCAGGTTGGAGCTAGTCACATTACAACGGAAAAAAAATAGCACTATAGATAATTATAATAGGCAGACAGTAGCGTTAAAGTTGTAGTATACAATTTTGTATGCCACTAGAAACACTGTTTTTTCACATACAATTATATTTAAGTCATTTCAACATTGAGAGTGTCGCCATTTTTAAAATGAACATACCAATGGCGTAACAGCCATTGTTAGGTAAGGGCGGGGGCCCTAGAGTAGTGGTTAGCACCACTGCCTTTCACGCCAGAGTTTGAGGTTCGGTTCCCGGTCTCGGCGGTTTGAAAGAAACAAAAAATGTTTCTTCCCCGTCCACGTGTGAAAATCAGTATTGTGGGGATCCTCCGTGACCGAGAGGTAGCGTGCTCGGCCTCAGACCGCCAGGGCTCGAATTTCGAATCCTGTGTCTGGAGGACAGTGTCATCTCAATCATCTCACCATCCTCAGGAGGTTCTCCTGGCCCGGTTTACCCTATGTGCACAAAGGTGGCCTAAAGCCCGATTCATTTCATTTCATTTCATTGTTAGGTAAAGCAACGAATACGAAACAGGGTTATATATATAAAGGTTTAGTTTTGCGGTTGAGAGGTAAACAACTGTTACAGTAACTTCTTACATGAAAAGTAAGCAGGTACCGTTTGCCTCTGCATCGCAAAGTTGTTTCACTTACAATGGCCATGTTCTAATTGTATGAATATTTATCTAGATATCTACGATTCTGACAAGGAGCAAGAATCATGGCAGTTTGCACAACAACAGGCTGTGCTAGATCAGCCAAAGGACGAGAGAACCATAGTTGACAGAGATGGAGAGGGACTAGTCAGGACGAAAAGAGATGAGAGCAATCATAAAGTGAGGATTCTAGTTGTGGGGAAATACCCTGCAAATCAATTTTATTTTTATTCATTTGAGCAGTTGAAGAATGTCTCCTGGAATTAGTTTTAAAATGCGTAAAATATAAATATGACAATTTCACCGATAATTAACATACATAATTGTGGTTTTTTATTGACCTACAGGTTTCTCAAGATATGGGTCCGTATGTAACGCAAATAAAAATGGCAGAACAAGATTTTCTACAAAGATATGACATCTTTGTTGTGATCGTGACTTGCTCACTAGCCTCTCTGTTTGGCTTATTCTGCTCTTACTGGTGCTGCTGTAAGGGGGGCTCTTGTGGCTTCTTGAAGAGGGGTGGTACAGCGGCAGGAAAAAGAGCGGCTGAGAACTATATGGCTGGTCTGAGGAAAGACTCTCAAGGAAACTTCTACTATGACGAGCTGACAGAAGAAGAGAAAGAGGCCATGGGAGTGGTTAAGGACGAGCTGGAAGGCTTTGTATAAATTATAGAGAATTATGTCAATGATTACTTCATTCACAACGCAGCCAACTGCTTCACTAACTGTTTTGATTGTTGATTTACACAAAGACAGTAGTTCTGTTGTTGGCTTCCATCAAATGTGTGAAGTTGTGTTAAGGTTGAGTTTAAAATAACTTCATTTCTCACTATAAAACAAAGAAACTCACACAAAAACAGAGAATATTTATTCATGAGTAAATGTGTTTAATGTATGAAATTTTTGGTAAGAATAGAATTATTAAGTTGATGTGCCCTTTTATTTTCTATTTAGTAAATGCGAGTCAACATTGTTAAATTGCAGATATGTTATGAACTATTGTTGAGAAAGCAGGCTTACGTCGTATGCTACTTTTGTATACAAGCACGAGATAAATGAAGGAGTTTTACTCCAACTAATAAGCTTTATTGAAGTCGTCTTGATTCAGAGCCACGCTTTACAGTAAGTAAAATATATATAATAATAAAATAATCATTTGTAGGTCTCGAGTATTTCAGTATTCAGTACATTCAGTGTTTTTTTCTGTTTCGGCAATACAAAAATAGAAAAAGGTCTACAAAACATGATTTGAGCTTCAACAGGAATAATCTAAGTGATGGCCGGAGTATTGTATTTCGCAATGATGCTTAGGCCTACACCACCACCATATAATGTGTACACACCTCATTCTGCTTCAAACTGAATAAAACAACCTGATGTTATAAAACACAGAATAATATATAAAGTGAAAGCTCTGTAAGTTATACTTAAATTTTCACCAACACCAAACTGTGTCCCGCTATGGCTACACTATCTTCAATGAATTCAAAATATGCACAAATGCCACAAGACTATAATTCAAACTGTGGCGGCATTTTACTCAAAACGTGCTACACGAGGTGATGTTTTTTTTTGAGATACCAATAATGCCACAAATCCCCAGGATGTGAAGTGTCACCCATAGATAATAAGCCAGTTTCAAATTATATTAATTAACACAACAATAACACATTATTTTGCTTAAATGGTGGTATTAATAATACGATTCAAAATGTATTTGCATTCAGTTACACAATAGTTTCTGGCTAAATATCGTAATTTGGAAAGGTCACATTTTTTTAGCGTAAAGTAGATAGTTAAAATGTTCTTCTATATACCTTGTGCAATGATATACTTAATGTTTAGCAATGTTTATAATAATACAATGTATTGAGAGAATATTCCGGGAATTTTTAAGGTAGTGGTCTTCTTTGTCCTTATTGCATGTGTGTCAGTAGGTGCCACGGAACATAGCGCACCATCATATTAAAATAACATATTCACCCCTGGTCATTGGATCCTAATTATTAAACGAACGAGCGAGCAGTAGGCCTACAGTGTATGGAATGGAAATTTATATATCCGGCATTTCAAGCATTATAGTTTTCGGCAGAATCAATCAAATTTTTTGCGCATTTCCTCCGCCCATTCTTGGCGGTCCTTGGCTTCTCTGAGGTCGTTTAAGTATTTTTGC
The DNA here is from genome assembly GCA_964017125.1 of Flabesymbios commensalis. Lineage (NCBI taxonomy): Eukaryota > Metazoa > Annelida > Polychaeta > Terebellida > Flabelligeridae > Flabesymbios > Flabesymbios commensalis. The sequence goes on along the minus strand of OZ024902.1, from coordinate 26,881,914 downwards.
GCCGCTTGTCTTCTCTCTTCTATGATTTCCTCCGCCAACCTGCAAGTAATAGATAATGTGACAATCTGATCTATCAAAACATTATTAGTATGATCGTCGTGATACACTGCGACTTCTGCAAGTCAAATGCGTTCACACTAAAGTGAGTAACTTAGTAAGTTTATTCAGCAATAAATAGGCCTATAATGTACAATCTTTGTGCATACACATATTATATTGTAATAACCAAGTCGCAGTGCATTTTTGACGTATAAAACAGTGTTGTAACAGCTATAGGCCTAAAGCGTGGACAGGGACACAATAAAGTGCTACCATTTTTGTGTGAAAATGAATATAACTAAGAATGACGTAGATATAAGAATTTAGCAAGTTTTCTAGATGGCTGCTCAGACTACAATAATGTTCTCATCACATTTTCGTGTTGTTACTTTTATTCACTTAGCAATTCCCAATTTGAAGTGACTTAAAATGAGAAGTACGCGGAAATAATGTATTCTACTCATGCAATACTTCGTGAAAATCCTGACACCTTGTTTAGAAAAATTGTTCCTCACCGCATTTCTGCACCACATATAATATCAGAAAAAAATATTTAATGAAAAACATACAGTCTATCATAGAGGAGTTTCATTTCATAGATTACACTTCAACATTTTCTAAAATGATGGTATTTTCCTTCACCAAGAGATTGAAATTGTATCTAAAGGCGCCTAAAATGGGAGAATAAGCCTTAGTGTAGCTAACGTTGGTTTAATGTTGATCCAATGTCACTGACGCTGGCCCATAATTAAACCAACGTGAGCAAAAGCCATTAAAACATGATGTTTTATCACCTGATTTGCTCTTCCTGCCAGTCCGTCCCCTCCAGTTGTCGTCGCTTGGCCTCCTGAAGGGCTTCCTCATTTTTCTGCAGCCACGCTTCTTGCCATTGCTGCTGATGTTTCCACTGCTCCAGACGTGCCGCGTCCCCCAGCTCTAGTAGCTCCTGTTCTCTCAGGTCTTGTTGTGTTTGCTGCAGCTGTATTGAGATTAAATAATGTTGGATTAATGATGGGCTGCTGAGTCGCAGACGGAGGGCCAACGTTAACCCAACGTTTTGGTGAACGTCTCCTATTGCTGGGAACATGCAGATGCACCATTACTACTATGACACATTAATTACCGTCGACTGGATGCATGTCACTGGGTGTATTTCTATATTATTGTATAGGCCACTTAAAGTCCCCCACACTCAGTGTCTATACTATACATATAATATGCTGAGGTAGGCCTGCGTAATACTAACGCATGAGTAGCCTAGTTATTTTTTAAATCTATATTAAATTCCGTAATTAAAGCAACCAGTTGTTTAAATCACTTCAGCTTAAAATAATATAATTAACGTTAGTGTCGACAAAAGTGTGATTATCATATTGCAGAAAAACACACGAATAAACTTTTGGTTCCTACCGGTATTAACAATAGCATAAACTATCGATTACATATTTTCGTAATAGACCATGCAATTATTTAGTATACTAACATGTTTTCTTTGTTCTTCCCACACAATGTTTCCAGCCATGACTGACAGGGCTTCTCTGGTCTGGTCCGTCATTGTGTGGCTGTTCTCAGTCATAAACTTTATAATCTGCTCGGGATCCGGATCACTACTGAACAGATCCAGAGCGCGACTCTCAACCTCCTCATACATTTTCTAAAACGAAATACACCTGAAAATTAAATCAAAACCGTATTTCTCAACATCTGATCATCTAGAAATGACGACGAAACACTAAAATGACAATAAAAAAAATACACACAAATACACATCGCAAAAAGTGGAGTAATTGAGCGGCGTATAGTGGCAGCGCCTTGACGAGTGTAGCGGCCCATCGGGCTTCCACGAACACGGACATTCAAGAGGAATATTTTAGATATCATAGAATAATATGGAAATGGGGAGATAATTATTTCCATTTGTTTCACAAAATATTTTGTATTCTTTCATGTTTATGTTGTTTCCCATCTGTGAAAGAGAGGGGGTACTGTGTACACAACATTTGTGTATTTTACCTGCATATATGGCTGAAATTATCAGAACAGAAAGTATCCAAAATATCAAACAATATCGCATAATAGGCCTACTAGTATATCATAACTTCAAAGCGGTTTATTTTTCGGATCAATAATTAAGCCAGGAATGAAATAAATATTTACAAAGTATATTTACAATAAATGCTTACCATGTAGCCTACAGGAACAACCTTGCTATAGAATCAAGTAATCAGAACTTCACGTGGACATAATAATACAGGCCGACATAATATATTTAGATGCAAACGTTTTTGACCTATGAATATTTGTATAATAGATACCCTAGGCGCATAGGCCTATTGATACTATCTGTAGCGTATCATCACACCTTGATGTCTTCGTGCATTCCCACGTCCTCTCCCCTTAGCTTCGCCTCCATAACTTTGTTATACTCCTGTATTTGATCCGCCAAGGCTTCTGCCTTCTCGCGTCTTGCATCTTCTACCTCGTCCCCTGTCTTCTCCTCGGATCCAGGTCTGGTATAGTCTCCTCCTGTCGAGATGTCACCACTCGCGATCCTACGCTCCCACTCTTCCCGCCAACTGTCCATTTCTGCTTTCAGCTGGCGTTTCCGTTCTTCCTCTTCTGAGTTGTCTTCCCCGCTTTCGATGGGGGCTTTTGTTGTAATTCTTCCCTATTATAAGAAACACTGCAGCTTTCAAAGTTGTTGCAAATTGTCACTTAATATTTGGTAAAATGATCGTTTTTGAGACTACAGCATGATACTTAATTAACATAATGGGCCTGGATTTCTGAAACTAATAAAAATAATAAAGTTGCCTTTGAAATGGAATATATAGGTCTATATTATATATACACAGAACACTGTCGTGCAAACACATAAGCAGCAACAGCTTACTTAAAAACAAGTTGTTTTCATTTGAAGGGAAAAAAAGAGTGAAACTAGCCATGAAATGAAATGAAATGAATCGGGCTTTAGCCCACCTTTGTGCACATATAGGCTAAACTGGGCCAGGAGAACCTCCTGAGGATGGTGAGATGATTGAGATGACACTGTCCTCCAGACACAGGATTCGAAATTCGAGCCCTGGCGGTCTCTCGGTCACGGAGGCTCCCCATAATACTGACTTTCACACGTGAATGGGGAAGAAACATTTTTTGTTTTTTTCAAACCGCCAAGAACGGGAACCGAAACCCGAACTAGGGCCCCCGCCCAAAACTAGCCATGAAGACAATATTGTTTCGCTGGTGGCCCACACTCCAAAGTGATGCTTGCTTACATTATTGGTGTCTGGTGGTTCCGCATCGTCTAAGGCTTGGTGCACTAAGGGTAAGATGTCAGTAGGAATCCGCTTCCATTGGGCACGATAAAACACCATGATGTCATTGTAGGAGTCCAGCTGCTCTAAAATACTCACAAGCTGTTCTGTGGTGAGCATATATGTCTCCTACAACGAGAAGATACATGGTCGATATATTTCATTAAATAAATGATTTTGCTAGTCGTTAATGGCTGCAAATACCTGTGCAAATATGTGCGAAGAACACTGTTGAAGATAAAAAACGTCATCACCAGATAATACATAGGCCTATACCTTAACCCTTTCAAGCCTGAATTTACCATTGTCATCTTCATCCACTACAAGCCGCGAATTGCTGTCGCAATTCTCGACTTGTAGTGGATGAAGATGATTTGATATGGGCGAGCAATTTCAGAAAATTGCCATGTATTGGTAAACCAGTTTCATGGAAGTTTTCGTTCTAAAACCATTAGTTATAGGAAAATTAAGTGTGTTTTCAGTGATATAAAATGATGCTTTAATGCATCGTGAGTGCGTAAAGGGTTAAGCTGTAATCTCGGATTGCCATTTGCTACGAGTAACACACGTTGAAAACATGTTAGGCCCTACTTCATCATGTGTAGGGGACTACATAATTATATATATATATTTATATATATATATATATATATATTTTTTATAATCAAACAAACATCATTATTAGCTTACCTTTTCTCTTTGCTCAGCTAGCTCAATAGCTTTCTCAAATAGGGGATGCCACCTCTTAATGTCCATACGGTACAGGTTGGACCTCAGGTAGACCTGTATTTCATCTGGTGAATGCTCCTCTGCCAGGAATCTCTTTATTTCTGCTTCTGGCAATGGATCAACAAGACCCTGTGTAATGAGTGGTGAGCTTCTTATAGCAACATGTATAGCAACCATAGATAATACAAACGCTAATCACAATTTTAAATTTTATCTCACAGTTTCCCAGGACAAAAAAATAGTTATTTCTGAGAACCATTTTTTTCCCCTATTCAAATATGCCTTAAGTATTCATTTACACTTTACAGCCACTCAATTACTGATTGATTAAAGGGACTAGCCCAGGCTAAAATCATCAAAAAATCGTTGATTTTATTTTGGCTCCTTAATATGACCATATGATGTAAACATGTCCATAGACTAGAACGGCAAAAGTTTTTTATTTTTTCTGCTGCGCATTCACCAGTTAGACTAGATATAGAGACGAAATTCCTGATTTGTAATTATTGACAACCATGTCAAAAATTAGAAATACGGGAATTTCGTCTCTATATCTAGTCTAACTGGTGAATGCGCAGCAGAAAAAATAAAATCACCGATTTTGTTATGCTTTTAGCCTGGGCCAGTCCCTTTAAGAAAAAGGTGTAAGTAATTAAATGGCTTCAAATTTAGAGTAAACAACGAATCCAGAGCTCACGTTCGTTGTCAATTTTCCTAAACTCTATTATGTTAATTAACGGGGCATTGATTCTTCTTTTTGTGAAAACATATGGCCCAAGATTTACTTGTGAGCCTGTGTGAATATTTAGCAATGTAGCGTTAACCCTTTCCATACCAAATAAGTAATTGAGCCCCTGCCAATTTCTACAATGCCTAATTACTCGAGCATAATGGTTATTTTGGGTAAAAAAAACTAATTAGGAATCATCAGTAGGCCTACAGAATATCATTCATAGTGAACTCCCATATTTGTATCTGGCAATGTATGGTGGGAAGGGTTGGGGTTGCACTTCACTGGGATTGAACGCAAAGGTCATGCTGAGGTCAAGGTCATATGAAGGTCAATCTCGATGAAAAATACAAAAAATATCATTTTTGGCCTTCCAACTTGATTTATGCGTGAGCTAAGTGTTATATATGACTGTAGTTGGATCATTCAGGGTCAAACACCATTTCAGAAGGTGTCGCAAGAAGTTTTAAAGTGCTTTTAGATGTTTAAGTAGGCCTACATAATTATAAGAAATGTTGGCGAGCAAAACATATTACTATTAGGTAGCTCACACCTAGATTTATATAAAAGTGGAATTACCGATATCATATTTTAAGAGGTATTAAGTTCAGACGTAATGTATGAGGTAATGTGTTAGAGGATTCATCTCTGCTCAGATTAACAAAGACCGTAGTGATAATGCTTCTATTATAGTTACCGCTTGTCTCTCCTTCGCCTGTTCTATGGCGGCTTGGAATATCGGATACCACTTTTTAACATCCATACGCTCCAGATTTCTCCTGAGATAAAAATCGATCTCTTCATCGTTTGGATATCCCTCTAGGAAACTGTAAATTTCTTCGTCGGTCAACATCACCACTCCATCGTCCTGTGCACAATTAAATCCACACAAGCAATCACACGTGTTGGTAACACAATTCCCTGCAGCAAAGCAGCGCTTCAATGATCGTAGATTGAGGGGTTCAGCCTTGCTGTAGGGAGGATGGCAGTGGCGGATCCAAGGAGGGGGGTTTAGGGGGTTTAACCCAACCCCCCTCAGAAAAAAATCATCACCTTATTTAGGAAGTTTTCTTTTGATTTGGTGATATACTGAGTGAGAAACAGTTCCCAATTTGCCTTAGATAGCATGAGAAAGCCTTTGGAAATCAAAAATCCCCCCCGGGCCCTCGACCCCTTTACAGTAAAAAAATTGTTTGTCAAATTTTAAACCCCCCCTCACTGAAAAGCTAGATCCGCCCCTTGATGGTAGTAAAGTCAATTAATGTATTTATATGTATGCATGTAATCCTACAATATTATATAACGCAAATATTAACATGTAGGTATTGCATTGTGTGTTGTAGATATACATAGATGTCTTAATTCTTAAAAAGCTAAAATTTTCACTCACTTAAAGTTGTGTCTCGTTACCGCGATCCACAACTTCAAGTGGGTGAAAAATACTCATATTTTTTTAATTTGAGACTAAACATTTGCAAATATTGATGTTTAAACACTCATTCTATTTCCAAGAACTGTTATGTAACCTGCTAATAAATCTGATTTTAAACGACTATAGTCGTGCTCAGTGCTTAAAGGGTTAATTTATCTTTATCAAGATTATGCGCGTACGTGATGAAATCAAAAGTGAATATAATCACACATATTTGTATCTGATGGATATAAAGTTTTGTGTTATCAGCGTATTTTCTTGAACATGAAACCAACCTGCGGGTTTTTGGTAACGTTATCATTCTTGTGTCCATTACTGTCACTTTTATCTCCGTCATCCTAGTAAAACAAAAAAGGGATTTGAATAATCACATATAAACTCATTACATATTAAACTAATTACCACGATTCCCCAAGGATATTAATGTGTTATACCTGTGTCAACAATATTTAGTAGTATTATAATAAAAAATAAACATAAAACAACTTAGCTTTTCAGATAACCACGTGCATTTCTACATGACGCAAAATAAACACCGAACACCCATTTTCATGAAGTCATTGCGTAGACGATTTCAATGAGGCCTAACATAAAATTACACTTACGTCTCTCAGCATGTCGGCTCTCTTTAAGGCATCTTGTATCAGGGGGTTCCATTTTGCGGTATCCTCATTTATAAGCTCATTATGTGTTCTTATGAAAAGTATAATATCTTCACGAGTATTGTTGCCTTCTAAAAACTTTACCACCATTTTTTCATCACCGTCAAACTGAGTGAAATACAAGAAGCGTGCATAGATTTGTTTGATGTTTTTTTTAAGAGATAATTAATAACAGTTATTTACGTATTATCTGTCACAAAGGTTTTATGACCAATATATTCATACAAATCTTTACTTCTTAAATTTTTAAGAGTACGTACGGCGCCACATAAGTACCAAAAACATTCTTACGAAATTTCTCAAGTTATTGTTTAATTCGTATGAACACCTCGCTGTCGCTTTATGATCACCTTACTCACACTAGGAATCATTGGTACGAGAGTCGTCCAGCTATTTGTAAATTTGTAAGCCAGAAGAAGCCCATGATAACAACTTGATGAATCATTGCAGCATGTTTACGATCGCTATAGCTATAGAGGTGATATTATTGAGTTATATGTAGTTTTATCCTGTAAAGCCTGGGCCCGTATTCTCGTACAAGTTACGATATATCGTAGGCTTCAGAGTGGTCGAGATGGCCATCTTGACCAATCCGAAGCCTACGATGTATCGTAACTTGTACAAGAATACAGGCCCTGGTGACAGTGGTCAAAATGCCCCGTACGAAAGCCGTACCAAAGATTTCGGGAGCATTTCTGACATTTCTTTAGGCCTTCTCATGGCGGTTGTAAGAAAAAGTTTGCGTTAAAAAGGCAACTAGGTGCTTTGTATAATTCACATATAATTGTTTTCGATATCAATAATCTTTGTACATGGGGTATTGTCTGCTGCTGCTCAGGGTGTGATGTACGATATTTAAAAACTTGCCCAAGTGTGAAACAGATGAATGCCGCAGGAGTTGAGATATCGCGTGACGAAAGTTCAGACCTATCGCTGTTAATATATAGAGTGCAGCATTCTATTCTGCCCAGCATTCTATTTTGTTGGGCTACTCTTAGCTCACAAACGAACAATTTGTCAGTGCACTAGTATCACCATTTCCCCCGCACGTAACAATCATAAACACACTCCAATGATCGAAAATTAAACAACTTGAATAATTTTCAAATTTGCCTTAATCAATTCCGCGTCTTATGACTCGAAGACTCAGACTATGCTACATTTAAATATGCATTCAATTGATATCAATCAAGATGAAAATGTTCTTATCAACTGGCCTAATTACTAATAAATAAACATTTTTTAGAGGCCAAACGTATATAACGTTACACATGTAGTACACTAACTCATGTGATATCACTGACAAGATATGGGTCTGGTCACACTAAACTAGGCTGGAAGTGTTACATGATAAGAAAAAAATAAAACACATTATATATATATATTTCTGCATTTCCTGATAGTACAGTATCTGTAGTTTGTTGCTGAGAAGTTGTAAGTCAATTCGCTCGATGTGGAGCTCAGAAGATACTTTTTTCTGGGCCTGGTGCTATCGGGGTCACGTACGTGATGCTTACATAATTCTCGTTTGAAATGGGAGATATAATAGCTAAGCTGGTGAGATTGATGTGAAGAGATTATATGCTACAAGGATAATATGTTAAAACAAACAGGGTCTACAGAACGAGATACCAAGGGGAGAAACATACCTTTGACACCTCCACCCCAACTGTACTCAAATGTATGACGTAAACTTTGTTTGACATGAATAGTATGATACCTTTGATATATTGTTGGTTTTCATATAATAATGTTGCCAGTAGTGCTGATCTGGGCGACACACGTGAAGATGGAAGCAAATTACTGGATAGAACAGAGAGTGTATTGTACGTATGTGATGTTTGACAAGTCACATTTACTACCGACAAGTGACTTAAAATTTCAATAATCACATACGTTGCTAGCAGTCAAAGATCCCGTACAAAACTCTTCTGTTATGTCAAAAGTCACATACGTTTTTGACCTTCCTGGACTTAACGGTTAATATAATTGTTGCTATTATGAAAGGTTAAATCCTAATCGTTCATAAAAACAACAATAGCTCAGGCATAATAACAATTTAACTGTCATTAGTATGTATGACCTTGAACTGAGATATCTACTCTGTACGCCCCACCTTCGACGTACCAAGGAGTACTTGAACAAAAAATAAACGTACGTTTTTTTCCGTAACGTACGTGATTTGTTGACACCCACAACTTACCACCTATACATCTCACATATGGCAGCCCGTTTTGATTTTGCACACCCTTGCATAGCAATTGACTTATGTGAGAAATAGTGATGTGTGGTAACGTACGTGATGCCCAAAATGGTTTGCATCCCTTCAGATTTTCGTGCAAACCCGATTTTTGACCATTTCGCGGTCTTTTAAATTTGCGCACAAGTAATTTTTTAGACTGTTTTTTTGCATGGAGACATTAATTTACCTCACCTTGACAATTGCCATCACCTTTCTCGACTAGTCATCACTACTATGACGGGACGCGGTAAGTAAACATAAGGGTATATTCACTAATTATGTGGGTGGGGGGGGGGGGGGACACTCAGCCTAATCCCCTTGGGACTAGTGGCTCATTAACCCTATCAATTCAACAGGTTATCATTTAATGGAAAATCGAAGAACATAACCAGACACAGAAAAGATCAATGTTTACGTCAAGACATGTCCCAATAAACACATGGATTCATGCCCGCTGGGTAATAGCAGCCATTCGAGAAGTGACAAAGAAAACAGACTGTATTAAAAAGGGTTTTGTACGAACAGGTTTAAAATAATTGGGAATTAAATCAAAGTTACTAGTGTGAACTTATTTCATATTATTTTGTTATAATAAAAAATATCCTAGAACCCAAAACTTTCACAGGCTAGCGTGACAATCACCTAAAATAGATTACATGATCACCGCCGACTGACAGCGGCAGTCACACCCTTTAAAACCCAGTCCCAAAATACATGAAATACTGCTGTGGTGAATTCGCGCACACGGTCTAATCGCGAAATGCGCGAAAATAAATTCCACGCGAAATAAAAATATATTACATTATATGAGTATCAGAATAGTGCCTTCAAATTTACTAATAATGGCTTCAATATACCACGCTTGTAAAATATTTCAGCACATGATTATATTATTTCCGATTTCGTACTTCTCGAATGCATCATAAAAATTAACCCTTTAACCGCCAAATTATTTAATCTGAATTTTCACCCACTTGAAGTTGTGTCTCGCTGACGCGATCCACACTTTCAAGTGAGTGAAAATTATTCATATTTGACCAAATGGAGGTCAACTGTTTTCAAATATTGCTGATTTATGTCACATTTTATCTTAAACATGTTTAAAAGGTGGTACTTAATGTGCTAATAAAAAATGAAAATCTGAAAATATGCGGCACCGGCGGTTAAAGGGTTAAACTTTTCACTTACCACGTCTGTGATTTCCACAACGACGGTATAATTCTTAAATATCGGGTACCACTTGTCCATATCCATTCTGTTCATATTATCTCGTAAGTAAACATCCAGCTCGTCCTCCGTGTGTCCTTCCTCTAAATATGCTAGAATCTCCTCATCTGTCAGCTGGGGTACATCCTGTAAAACAGTGATACAAACAATACATTACTTAGTTTTGTTATCACTTATCCTGCCCATCACGACTATTGTCGTTTTATTCTGTTTTATTGGTCGACTAAATCAATGTTATTGTGACTGAAATGAGTGTCTAAACATCAACATTTGCAAATATTTGTGCTCAAATTAAAGAAATATGAGTAATTTTCTGCCACTTGAAGTTGTGGGTCGCGGTAGCGAGACACAACTTCAAGTGGCTGAAAATTTAAATAGATTACCTTAGCATGATAAGGGTTAATACCGTTATACATTCTAACGAAATGACGGACAAGTTGTAGTTTGAAGTAGAGGTTAGAGTTACAGTACCTTCATTGACCATACTCTCTGTCAGAGGTCAGTAAAATGTAGCAAAATTGCTTCGTAAAATAATAGTTTATTTTTCCAAACTGTTTTAACCCTTACAACGCTGAATTATTTTTCTATAAAATATGGAGATCAAAGGGGTTTTTTCAATCTGAAATATCTCAAATGTCTTAGTTAGCTCTTTCCGCTTCATTTGAATATCTATGTTCTGGGTCTGCGGCCATTATAAATATTTTAATTCTTTCAGCGCGGGAACCGTCTTTATGCGTCAGAATCCGACGTATAAAGACGGTTGCCGCTCCGAAAGGGTTAAATTACACAGCAGTCATTTCAGAATCTAGATAAAACAAAAAAATGAGAATATTATTAATTCATGCTGCGAAATGGTAACTTTTTTCGTATAATCACATAGCCTCTATACACTTACTTGTGATCGGACAGTGAATAATATTATCGCCAGCAGAAGAATGTATAACGTATTCTTGATTTCGTTCGCCATCCTGTGGGTTGATCAAAATCTGCAACATATTTAGCACATTCCATTTTAGAAAATACCCAAAACACTTTAAATGCAGGAGTCAACACTTGGAATAATAGTTTACTGATTTCTTTAAACAAAGAGCATACCCGATTGTCGTATGTATCACAATTTTTTGAAATTGTACATTAAACTAGCTCTATCATTCAGCTATTTGTTGAATCAGTATCTCAGCTTTGAATAATTTGATATTGATGATAAGATTATATATACATGTATCTCTTTATTGTGTTTATAGGTCTAATTTTTACGATAGGCGATAAATCATCAAAACATGACAAAGTACCCGCGTCAAAAGTGTATTTTTCGGAATTTGAGGTATAGTGTGAAATCTTTCCAAGATATTTTTTTCTCCGCTATTCTGAGATTTATTTCTTCATTCATATGCGATAAAATATTTTTATATAAGCAATACTCACAGATTGACAGTGTTTTATTATATGAAATCTACCGTTATTAATTCGTTAATAATATCCCCTGTATCGACATAAACCATGACTGATACCATCTCTGCGCATATAACTCTTATGTTCATCGCAAAGACGATTTCCTTACTGATCAACCAGACAGCACGTACGCTACATAAGAAAAGACATCAGTCTAACCCAATGGTGGAATAACTATCGGCTAGTATCGTATATGCTGGCCAAACGTGATCCCACTATTGGGCGGCATTTTATGTTGACAGGGACGTCAGATAGACTATATACGAACGCATTATTTGATCAGGAATTACCACAACTAAGTCTCTTGTTAACAACACAAGGTGCTAAAAGCTGCCTTATTACATGACATCGTTTACACAGGATTCTCGTTCACTTTCTAATAGTTAACCTTGGCTAATCACGCGGATCTCAGGATAGGCAGTGGGGAAGACGATGACATTACTTCTAAACATTAATGAAAATGCATCCATCATGTTTTAAACTACACCTTGTGCATCTTATATATTATGCGTTCCCAGTGATGTGTATTATCTCATTCCAGTTGCAACTGTAATTGCCTGTAAGATTGTGTATTATGTGATAAGTAATTATTTAAAAGAAACAGAAACGATCATCAAATGAATGATGCATTATTTAATTAATTAATTATTTAAATAATTGAATAAATAATTAATTAATTAATGACTAATGCTTTACAACTTCACACACAAATGCTACATTTAAGAAGTCCCACCACCACAAAAAATATTATTCACTATGTTATGATGCATGACCTTTTTATTGTTTTTTAAATATGGGGGGTTACGGTCAGTGGACCAGTTACTGTGATTTCAGTTGAAAAAATCCCTAGCAAATCCGCAACGAAACGGCTAAATTGTTGGACGCGGGAGGATGTGGATTTATATGACGGGACACAGCAGCCACCAGCTTTTAAATGTCTAACACGGACCAAGTGAACCTGATAATATATTGTCAAATAAACACCGCCCAAGCTAAGCATCCACGGCTCAGTAAAGCAAACTGAGGTTACTTTCATCTGATAGCATCGTGCGCACTGTATCATCATTCTCCTGACGACACCCACGTGATTTGTCAGGTCTACTTCCGCTTATAATATATACATAGGTATATTCTTTTTATTTCAGTCCGGTAATTTGACATTTTGATTCTTTTAAATTTCAATCTCAATCGTCCATATGTTAGTAGAGATCTAACACTTTAAAATTAGGATGGTTGTTGCTTCCACAAATGTCCAAATTAAGCCTTTTACCGCTGAGTACAACCATAATCGTTTTTAATCCGTTTATTAGACGATTGTATCACTGTTATTAAGAATGAAATAAATGTTTAAACATCCAGAAATGAAAATGTCTGGTCTCATATTGAACAAATATGGGAAATTCGCACCCACTTGAAAGACACGACTTGAAGTGGTTGGAAATTTAAATAAAATAACTCAGCAGGAAAAGGGCTCAGCTAAATTTTCACGGCAAACTGGGAGCTCGTTTAACTGGAATCCTGTTTACAAGTTTGCGTCAAGCAAATATATAGTGAATTATACATAATGTTGGTGACTCACAAAAGCGATACTGTTTACATTGTCATGTTTGAAAAAACACCACGGAATGTTAACAATAGATTATAACCAATAAAAATAATTATCAACTATTAAGGATCGGTTTTGGGAACACAAGTCCGTCCTAGAAAGCCGTGCTATGCGGCGCCACAATGTCCACAATGGATAACAACAATGGCGCACACCGAGCTGTTGTTTCGTCAAGCAAAATGTGGAGTCACTGATATTTCTGTGACATGTGAAAGAACCACCTTCATAATGAGCGCGTGGTGGCTGTAACATGTACACAGTAAAACTCATCGTATTAATGTATTGTGACAAACAAATTGAGGAAATCCAACTTAAATTATAATGTAGACGTGCTGCGGAATTTATAGAAAAAAGTTGGAAACCGAGTTAATACAAAAAAGAAAGAGGTCGACACTATACATCAATAATAACTACAGAATTGTTAGATATCGGTGCCTCATTCTGTGTCATTTCTAGTTTTGTTGCTTTGTGTGGCATTCCTGTGGTGGTAATAGTCTGTGGTTGCCCTGTGGACACGATCATGTGGTCCACTCAAATAATGTTTTTTTGTGTGAATTTAATCAAACAATATCCATCAATTAAACTTCTATAGCGTCTATATCCTCAGCGGACCAAGCTCAGAAGCGCATAAATCCTTAGCGTGATCGAACACGAATAGGCTTCTTTCTTATAATAACAGTGTTCTGAACTGATTATCGGACATAGTCGTTACCAGAACCCCTCCCCTTTGTCTACCCCACCCATAAACTCTAAAAAATTCCATGAGCCTAAGTTTTGTTTACTGTTAAAATTTGGACACGCCGCCCATTTATAGGAGAGGTTGTGTGCGCATAGAAACTGATGACAAAAGAAACCTGGTGTCCTT
>OZ024902.1:26708040-26867416 GCA_964017125.1 Flabesymbios commensalis | reverse complement strand
AAAAAATGGAACCTCTATAACTCGGCTGGTTTTGGGCTAGAGGACTAATTTTAGGCGCAACGTGAAGAGATCCCGAGGCGCTACTGCGTCGCGTGGTACCCTCAGCTCGCGGATCAGAGCATAAGGTATATTTGTATTAAAATAAAGGTGCTAAACCATATATGTGCTTTCGTTGAAAATTATTTCCTTTTGCGTCATTTCTTTGTTACACGGATTGATGCGCCGTGAGCCGCTGAGTGCGTAGGTGGCATTTTTGTAAATCTAGCTGCTATATTGACCGAGTTATAGCAGTGTAAAGTTCGCACAAAGCGGAACCGGCAAGATCTTGCAAAAGGTAGTAAGTGCTGACGTATATCACACATAGTTACCTTTTTTCGCGGATGAGAGCATAAAGTATATTTGTATTAAAATAAAGGTGCTAAACCATATGAGCTTTCGTTGTAAATTATCTTCTTTTGCGTCATTTCTTTGTTACACGGATCGAAGCGCCGTGAGCTGCTGAGTGCGTAGGTGGCACTTTTGTAAGTCTAGCTGCTATATTGACCGAGTTATAGCAGTGTAAAGTTTGCACAAAGCAGAACAGACACACATCATTTTAACCCACTGTATCCCTGCGAGGTTATCATGAAACAGTTATTTCTGATATCCTTGACAAAGAAGATAACGTGGGCTTATTAAATATTCACAAAATTATTACTTCTTTGTATTTTATTTTGTTTCAATAGAGGTTGGAACAGCCGCATTAAAAATATTTTGTGTGATGATTCCATCATTAGTAGACACCTTCCTGGATTTCGGCTTATTTAGGGTGGTGAGACCATATGTAGAGATATAATTTTCTTTGATTATTTTATTTCGGCCTGGTATGATGCTTGAAGGTGTTCTGAACAATATAGTTTTCGAATTAGGCAAATATATCGAAAACTGTTGCCCTCGGAGCCCTTTGAATAATTATTGATATCATGAAAATCGGCCTGGTTTCCTTGAAAGTCGCATTGAATAAAACAGTTAAATGAAGTGGCTATTCCCGCCTCTATTTCGTCACACAAAGTCGTCTTGGTTACCTTGTATTTCGAAAATTGTTGTTGAAATATGCCACACATATTAGAATGGACTGCTATTAGTAGCATCCATACTTAAATTCACCATTTTTTCTTTTTATTTGGGCCCATATGACAATCAAACTACCAACCAGGCATTTATCTATGACTTATATCACCAAAACACGACCTCTTCTGGTCTTTTCTAGACATGGTTATCACATTTATTCACCAGTTATATACTTTCTAATCAAAACTATTACACTTAGATTGTTACAGCGATGGTAAAACTCAATAAAATATAGATATCAAGCTGCTGATTTTTTATCAAGCAGCTCGAATATGTCAAGAAAGGACCAGAACACGCAAACCCCTTGTGTCTACTGATGGTCTCACCACCCCAAATGCCAGTCCCATTGAAACACATGTAAACTGTCTCAATTCCGCAGGCCGATTTCACCATTTTTCACCCTATTAGATATTTAGTGTGACATATCAGGATAAAGCTTGAGATGTCCTTGTTCGAAAACAGGCCCGCTATGGGTATGCTTACCAGACAGATTTTGAGCTACGCCCCCTAGAGTGTAAAAAAGTCAATACTGTTAAAATTGGGCTATAATCCGTGCTCTCTTTCACAGAACAGACACACATCATTTTAACCCACTGTATCCCTGCGAGGTTATCATGAAACAGTTATTTCTGATATCCTTGACAAAGAAGATAACGTGGGCTTATTAAATATTCACAAAATTATTACTTCTTTGTATTTTATTTTGTTTCAATAGAGGTTGGAACAGCCGCATTAAAAATATTTTGTGTGATGATTCCATCATTAGTAGACACCTTCCTGGATTTCGGCTTATTTAGGGTGGTGAGACCATACTACACCAAGATTTTTGGCTGATGTAGATGGATTTGTGTCTTGACCAAGAATCAAGCATCGGAAATTATGCAAGAGTTTTTTTCACTGAAATTCGGTCCCAATAAGAAGAATTTCTGTCTTGCTAGGATTAGGCTTCAGCTTAGACCCTGTCATCTAGGCCGACACACCCATTAAACAAGGTTGAAACTTATTATCATAAATACTTATCGAACGTTATTTTTTTGCATATTTAAATCGATGAACTTGTATTTATATCACATTCATAATTTCCCGTCCTAAATTCACTTTAAATTTCAGTGGTGCAACAATGATGATGATGGACCAGCTACTTGTCAAATACATTAATAAGTTGTCTAGTAAAGAGCGCTGAGGCTAAGTTATGATCCCTTGACATCTTGTCTGCAATAACTTCACACTATTTATTTGGAATAATAATTCAGTATTAATCGGCAAAAACTTTTACTTGTCTTTTTCGTCAGGACCACCAGAAGTTTTCTTCGGCCACCATATTTTCCAGCCAGTCGTGTGTTCCACTGCTCCAGAATGTTAGCCTCGAAACCTGATTATGATCGAACATGCAGACGTAAATGGGAGAGAAAATAAATACTCCTCTTGTGCTTAAACGGATCTAAAATAGGCATGCTCACTGCAATGCGTATATTGCTGGGAATCAATTCGTGTGCACACGAAGCCTCACTCCATTTTCAGTTTGCAATCAGCTGTGGCACCGATACACAAATGCAAATAAAATTGCATAAATATTAATCAAGTAATTATACAAAAGCAGACTACACGATGACAAACGAGGACAGAATATTGAAGTGTTATGAACCTTCTCATAATAGATTATGATTATATTACAGGCTCACTTATCATTGTAACAAATGAATCACGTAGCTGACTGCGGCGTATCCTGCTCAACATGACATCACTCAAATGAACTGGCACATAAAACAGCTTCAAGAGGACCCCACTAAAGGAGCAAAATAAACAACGCAACTGTCAATACTTTCTTTATCTAGAATAGTATTGGAATATTTCTTATAATATTTTTTAAAAATAGCAGCAATACAAACATTATATTGTTGTTTTATAATTAAATATATATTTTTATTATTAGATGTTGAATTTACTTGCGGCACATGTAAATAATTACTTTCTCCAGTATTTTTTATGATTTGT
This sequence comes from Flabesymbios commensalis, assembly GCA_964017125.1. NCBI lineage: Eukaryota > Metazoa > Annelida > Polychaeta > Terebellida > Flabelligeridae > Flabesymbios > Flabesymbios commensalis. The sequence goes on along the minus strand of OZ024902.1, from coordinate 26,864,311 downwards.
CACATAAAAATGAAGAAGCCCGAATAATCTTACATTCTAAGTGATATGTTCAAAAACTGAAAACTGTCATATAGTGGTGAAGCATGAACCAAGATTATATGTATGGTATTTTTAATGACAAACACATTGCCATTGGTTGATAACATACAGTAGGCTATACATATACAGTATAGATTTTTAAGATATTTGGTTAAAGTACACCTATTTTTTTCGATCTAGATAATAACGAGCAGTACACAGCACAGATTTCTCATCGTACTTAATAAAAATCGTTTGTGGGAGTCTAAGCTACATAATATTTATTATACTGGTAAACCCATGTATGACCAATTTAGATCAATTTCAAGATACACATAAAATAAAATCTTGTTTCAACTGACTTATGCAACTTTGGTATACCAATATTATGAACAATATCCATATAATTCACGTCGCTCCCGACAATCTATTTACAACTTTAAAGTCTTGTCTCTGGTGTTATTTAGTAGCTGTGTAAAACAGGAAATACTTATCGAACGTTATTTTTTTGCATATTTAAATCGATGAACTTGTATTTATATCACATTCAGAATTTCCCGTCTTAAATTCACTTTAAATTTCAATTTTGTTTTAATTTATAAATACCTGGCTGTTCCCTGGTTGCACCGAGCAAGATGTGTGGTGTCACAACCACACACCGACTGCACGTGCATCTCATTCTGCAGATAACTCACTACACAGGTGGTTGTCTGCGCACACACCCCCCCCCCTCTATGATTTATTGCGGAGTTTCGGACAGTCACAAATAAATCAATCTGCAGGAAATTTCAGTCGGAGTAGAAGATTTCCGTCTCTGTAGATTTTAAATTTAACAACACATTTTCTATTAAAATCATGTGAATAGCTACATCTATCCATCATTTGTTCTTTTCAAGTTGTGTCCATATAACACGAAAGCCCCCCCCCCCCCCCACCATCATCTATTCCGTTCGGCTTTCTCGCCATTGCTGCTCCCTGTTGACGTTTTTGTTTTGGCCTGGATTACGAAACATGATCAGGCTAAGGATTTGCGCGCCTTTGAGTTCGGTCCTCTGACGATTTAGGGGTTATACAAGTATAATTAAATTATGTGTCTGTACAAGACGCCAAAAGCACAACCCTTTATGTTTACCATATTGTTGATAATATGTAACTTTTTATAATGAGTGTTACTTTGCAATAAATCCACATTTCATAGTCTAATTTCATTTCCAAACCAACTGTCAAGATTTCCTAAAAAAGGGGTTTTTTTGCATTGCAATAGACCAAACATTGTTGCGATCTAATACATTACGAGCTATCCTCTCAGTTTCATGACACCCGAGTTTATCGTCATGTGTCGGGTCTGTAGTGAAGCGAGTTGGTCAGACTGGTCATGCCGGGTACTATTTGGGATTGTTGTAGAACGTAAATGGCTGATTTGCAGGCATTCTCAATCAAGTCCTTTATAAACTATATGAATTTGTTATTATTTTTCCAAAGATCAACCGATTATATTAGTGCAGATTTTAAAGAACAATTGTGTATTTGGAGAAGAAAGCACCAAACTTGGCACAATAAAATATTAGTATATTGAATATATTTTGTGATTTGGAGCCATTTGAAATTTACACCAGGTGGCTGCCATTTTGGTTTTGAAAATGAGGGCCCTAAACATTTCTAATTATCAATCATTTTACTTTTATATTTGCTATATATTAAATTGTAGCCTCCAGATGTACATATTTTGGGTCTGGGAGTCGTGAGTATTATTTTGACTCACACAATATCTTATAAATATTTTTGCTATAATTAGCATGATAAGTGCACTCCAATCAGTTTATTTTCCTAGGAGTACTATTTTTGATTTCCTATATCCTTGACCACAAGTTTGTACACCAAGACATTAAAATCTACACCAAGACACTAAAATTAGATCTCTAGCAGACAGAGAACCAAACACATTTAAAGTGGATATTTTTCTGCAGCCGCTATTTTGAAATCTAATATGGCGGCCAACCGTTGGTAATTTCGAGTGGCTCCAAATCTTAAAATGCTCTTGCTAGCGCAGTCGGTGTGTAGTTGACACCACACACCGTACTCGGTGCAACCAAGGAACAGCCGGGTATTTATAAATTAAAGTCTGCAAAATGTGATGCCTTCCTCACAAAATTCACAAGTGTTTTGCTAGGCCGCTGTACCATATAACTTCTAAAGCTCATAATTCCCCAAAAGAACCGAGCTCGGAGGCGCATCAGTCGTCAACGATATAGGTTGTCATGGTTTTAACAGTCCTGATTATAGAAGGAATAGTATTCCATAGTGTGGGTGCAGATACAGAGAAGCACCTTGGTGCATTGGGTACTGGGGTGATTGCTGGTAGTAGTACGCTTTGAGCCACTTGGCAGCTCATAAGCACGGTACGTAATCAACAACCATCAAAGAGACGCTGCAGCCTCCTTGAATCTGGCCATAATCTGCGAGCGAATATATTCCAATTGCTCACATAAGCCTTGTAACGTAGAAAATAAATAATTCTAATAATTCTATTAATGATTTTCGTATTATGTAATCCATCTATGAATCATTTCGTACTTCACAACGATAACCATGTCGGTGATGACAAAAACTGTTCATCAGGTGATCGTACGTCTACTATACTATGAGTGGTTTCTTGAAGCGTTCGTAGAATTTGTAGACGTGTCCAAGACCTTGCTACTGAAAACGGTATTTGGTAAAATTGAAATTTGTTTCTGACAGCCGCCTTGAAATTCCCACACGAAATGTTTTCAAAAAAGTCTTTGTGACCGAGGCTTTAATTGCTGCCAACCAATAAAATAGTTAGAGCTTATTTACAGGTAATGTAGTTGTTTGAAATGCATGCTTTCATCAAAATTTAGGTAAATAATACATTTCACAACGAACAGAATATAATGCACTGACTGCGAGCCAGTTTTCTATTTAATATTAAACCCACTTTTTATTATGCACAATATAGACAGAAGATCACCACAAAGTACCATTATAAGAAACTAATCGATTCAAACGCAAAACTATACGCTACAAAATAATAGTACTAAAATAAATCGAGCATCTGTCAATGATCCCGATAACTACGATAATAATTATCTGCACATGTAGGACATCCGATCACTATTTGATATTTTGTATTTTTAACTGGAATGTAAATGACATTAGATATGAGAAAAAGATACAGCGCATATAAAAAATAGTTTATTAATATCATCTGTGTAAAAAAAGGTATACAACACTGACAGCTTTATTTCCCATGCATGCAACGGCGTAGGCCTACACCGCATGAATCGACACTGAAAAGCTTATATAACATGTTCATGATGTTGTATCCTAATTAACATGCGGGAAATGATTTGGCTTTCGGTCTATAGTGTAATGTCTGATTGATCTAGGAAATTACATTACTTCAAATCGGAAATTTTCTTAGTGAAATAAATGAAATTATTACACATGTTCATGTATCACTGATAAATAAGCATGATTTACAGTCATCCCTACTAAAGTATAATCAAGCTGACGGTGAAGTACTATTATATTTTTCAAATTAAATGTGTAAATAACAATACGAGAAATAAAACATTTCGTTGTATTGCTGCATTTAGCTTTCTTCTTTCCGTTGACATGTCAAGTTTACATGTCATGTTTATCTTACTGTATCTTACTTATATAAATGTACCTTGTAATATAGTTAATAAAGTATAATATACGTTTTCATAGTAGTCCATCTTTTGAACCATCATGGACACAGATCGATGTGTGCGCATCGAAAAAACAATGTCTGATTCGATCCCGAGAGTCTTGGTGTCCTGATCCACGCACAATGAGCTCTTCAGCCGGCGCCTCATCAAAATCAACAGTAACTTGTTCGTGTTATAAAGGCCTATCCTGCTTAAAATGCCTTTCAAGGTGAGTCTCAAGATCTAATCTGGTGACCGCGTGATTTTGAATCTGGTCCATTGCTTTAAAATATCTTACTTTCTCACTGTCTTACTGCTGGAATAATTCATGATATAAGTGTCATAGAGACACGATACTTTACAACATAACTGTATTTTCTGCGGTCGGTCTATAAAAGCTGGAAGACAGGATTTCACATGTAATAGGCCTTCGTCGTATTTTGAGTTTCTTGTGCGAACAGTAAGCATTTTAATTTTCGTAAATCACGCTATTTATACAGAATTCATATACCGACATTGGTCAACTCAATATCATTTATTTTAATGGAATACTCCAGTATCAATACGGTCAATTTAAGCAGTGACTTTTGCAGCAAAAGGGTAAAACTTGGTGAGGCTATCCTCTATCACGGGCAAAAGTTTGTCGTCTGCTTCTAGTTGTTGTGGGTAATGACTCTCCAATTGCCTGGTCACCCTGCCACTCGTGCCGTAAAACAGCTCCTTGAAGTCTAAGCCATCATTCTTCTCGATCATTTCAGCCAACTCGAAGGACATAGATCGACTAAATAGTGTCCCCTTATTTCTCTTTCCATCCCAGAAGTAAGTGTCATCTTTCATTGTACTCCAGTACAGCAGAAAGTCTGCATCAGCTGGGACTGTTTGAGAAAGAGGCAGGTTGTCATCATCTTCTCCGTCATCGGCCTCTGTTTTAGAGCCATATTCATGAGCCTGGAAAACAAAGTACTTAGGTTTGCCCAACAATGTCTTGCATTTATCTCCCATAAACGGACCCTGAATTTCATCCAATGTGATAGCACAATCGCTGGCGTGCACTAAACCTTGATAACCATCACCGTATGTCAGAAAGATACACATAAACATATCTGCATCTTTGTGCATGTCTTCCTGCGCTGTTTCTTCCAACTTCTTTATCACGTCATTTCTTTTGAAATCTCTACATCTCTCTATGTCAAATCCAGCCTTTTTCAGCGGCCCGAATAGATAAGAGTAATCAGCATCGCTATATTTTAGTGGCGGCATCCTGTCGCCTCTAAATTTACGGTTTTGAAATATGAGGACTTTTCCTCTGTGTGGATGTTTGATGTCATAGTTATAATCGTTGTCACTGTATTCGTGAACCTCCATCCTAATCCACAATAGAGTAAGCCTCTATGAAACATTAATTGGTGAACCGCGCCGAGCTTAGTTTCACACTATATATGTACAAGCAAACATACAATATTACCCAGCGATCTACCCATGGTTATCAATATAACAATCAGGGTCTGAGTAACAGGTATCAACTTAAGCCGGCGTGTATTACGTATTGTGTGCAAATACAAACGGCAATAACTGTTTACTCTTCAAGTAAACAGTTACTGCTGGTTGCCTTTGCATTGCCCTCGGGATTGTAGTATATATCTGTATTGATTGCAGGTAGGAGGGTAAACTTTAGAATGTCGATTTGATTTTCTTATCTACGCATGTTTCATTAACAACTGATGTATACTTTATCGTTTCTGTGATATTTCGTTGATACGTAGATTTAATTCAAATAATTTGATTCTGTTGAATTTATTTTTTCTTAGCACATAGGCCTAATGCTATTCTATTCGTTCGGTATGAACTACTTTTCTTTTTATGCAGACCCTCTGGTATAATATCGTCCCCTTGGATATGGAAGGGTATATCTTCCGCTTTACAAAGTGGCAGATATACCCTTTCATATCCAAGGAGTCGAATTATGTAGGCCGGAGAGTCGGGTTAGTTGAGCCACATGGTTAGTTGTTCCACCCCCTCGCATTTCTACACAAGGGATTTTAAGGATGTTTCAACACCATCTGGTGATCCCCTGTGCTATGCCTTACATGTCCACGTTGTGAGCACAGATTATTTTGCAGGTAGGGAGTTTTGTGATTCAAAAATGCATTTTTCGCTGTAGTCAGTGGAATTCAGATATTATAATGTTTGCATTAATATTACGGAAGCATTAGGGATTCTGCACATTCTTGCTATAGGGTTAGGCAGTCAAATACATAAAGATAGCCTATGTCAATGTAACACTCAACTTGGCTCATTGAAATGTCACTAAATTTTACATTTAACAATATGGCTGTTGTGGGGTAAGTTGAGTCAAATAAGATGGGGTAAGTTGATCAACCGGCTCAATCAACCCCATTCATGGCCCATCTTACCCCAATAGGTAAAATATATTATTACAAAATGTGGATCAACTAACCCTACTCGACATGGCTTATCATACTCCAGTGGGAATATAATATATTATTATAGAATGTGATATAGTGTAACAAATAACATTATATATTAGGTCAATATAATAAAGACACATAATAATAGTATATATCGTCGCCTCGGAGCTAAAGGATCCTATCTGCCACTCTGACGAGTGTCAGATAGGATCCTTTAGCTCCGAGGCGACGATATGTTCCTAATAAATACAAGAAAACATTGATCCATGCATCAATACAGGCTATAATGCCGATTGTATTACTTGGGACTTGGAAGAGATTAGTTAACAGATTTAACCCTTATGTGATGTACAAAAGTGTTTATTGTAACATTTTCTGGACAAAAAATAACATGTTGGCATGTACATGTGTCAATTGTGAATTTTTACCATAGGTGATCAACCTACCCCCTTGCTTGGCACAACGTACCCCATACAGCGGGTTGATTGAGCCACTTTCACCACTCTCAGTTATGTATCCATAACTTTTCATCTTTCACTGATGTTTGATATATGTAATATATGGCCATGTTTTAAAACTATCCCAACAATTCTGCAATCAACTGGGAAAACACAAGACAAAATATTGTAAAAAGTGGCTCAACTAACCCGACTCTCCCCTACTGCCAGTGTACGGGTAGGGGGAATCTCACGGTTACTAAGAGGAGATAAAACCTCATTCTACTAACCGCGCGCAATTAAATTGATGTGGCGGATCCAGTGTAGTTAGCAGTGTAGATTTCAGCTGCTTTAACCCTTTAAGCCGTCACGATGCATTAAAGCATCATTTTACATCCCTGAAAACAGGCTTTTTTTCCATACAACTAGGGGTTTTAAAAGGAAAAAAATTTCCATGAAACTGGTTTACAATACATGACAATTTTTTTGAATTTTTCACCCACTTCAAATCATTTTTATCCACTACAAGTCGAGAATTGCGACAGCAATTCGCGGCTTGTAGTGGATGAAGATGAAAATGTTAAATTCAGGCTTGAAAGGGTTAGTCATGCATGTCTATCGCGACATAACACGAGTATTCAGCTCCAGGCAAGATTGTCAAAAAATCTAATGCTTTAACATATTATTTCTGTTAAAAATATTAGACTAACTTATTACAACAATACAAAATAAAATTCAATGACTGTTGAATATTTCGTGTTTTCTGGGAATGATTATAACAATAATCAAATGAGGCTTTGTATATGTGTATGTAATATATATATCACCAAATACTTAGAGATAGTCCCGTACGTATCAAATAATTTTGATATAAATTTTTGAAAATCCCATTTGGATTCTATAAATTCATTTGATCACATTTATCTGCTTCAGCCTAGAAACATTTCGCTTACGATCGCTTATATGTTTGAGCCGCTACACGAACACTATAGGAGATATATTTACATGTCAATAAAATACCAGCAATGCTATATCCCGCTGGACAATAAGCATATTACGGTTGATGGGTTTCACATTGTACTGTAAATTTATAACAGTATACACACGGGCATTACATGCAAAAGTGCACACGCCATTAATAGTGCTGCGCTATTGGCGCAGCATAGCGATTGATGTAAATGTTAAAGCAGGGGGACTGCCAGCTCCACATATTTTTAAGACGAATTACTTTTTAAAACGTATTTCTTTATCATGTATGGGAGATAGTGTTAGTTATTTGTGTGTGTGTGAAATCACTATCATAATGATATCATCGTCTAAATATTTTAGTAGATTTAATTTTACTTTACCTGATATTAAGTGTAGTTAACATGTATAATTTACATGAACACAGATAAACCTGTGATTTTACATACTATTTTAATGACAATGAGTTTAATTCTTTTTTCCGTGTAGTCATTATGTAAGCTATCCCAGAAGGCGTGGGACGTCATTTCAACGTGGTGTTTTGGTTCAGTATCCACGTCATATCATATTATAGTTCAACGTCATACCCAGCAAATACGAGACATTGACCCAATGTTGGACCAATGGTGGCCCAACGTCTATGACTTTGGTCCAACATTGGGTCAACGTATCGTGTTTGCTGGGTTTCTACGTTTTGGTACCGACGTCATTTCAACTAACACACGTTTTTATTACGGCCACAACGTCAAAAGGCAACAATATATGGGAATAATATAACTAATTTGAAGTGGACAGAATTGAATTGAACTAATATGTTTGAAAGACGTTGGCATGACGTCGGAGGTATGTTTATTGGGATTGAAGAAAAGTTGAAATGACGTTGACCAGATATTAAAATCTTGCATGAATGAGGTTGCAAACTGGTGGAAAAGTGGTTGAAATGACGAGGGTATCAGACGTTAAAATGACGTTGGAAAAATTACTTTGAAGCAATTTTGAAGGCGAACCTACTTTTTAACGTTACTTCCTGGTTTTCATTCGACGTTATTTCAACGTTGTTTTGCTTGAGTAGTTATCATCAAATTATGAGAACAGCTAGCTTTGGTTCTTTGAATGTAAAAATACATTTAAAAAAAACGACCCTTCTTTATTCCATGTATTGTAAATTTTAATGTAAAAGACTCAACTTTTAATAATCTTAATAAATTTAGAATAATATGATATTACATGTTTTAATTCACTGTTGTTTTGAATTTAACACAGACTACACATAACCATCCTTTTTACTCAAGTTATTTGGTTACATAAACATAATTATTGTCTTTTATCCGAATTTTTCAGTTGGCGAAAAACAGACATACAGGATACCGATAACTGTGACATTATATAAAACACACGTCACGAATTTGACGAGAACCTATGACAACGAAGAGCTGCAGATCCACATTGAAAATAAAAAACGTACAGCACCAGTGTAGTTATTGTTAACTTTTAATGTACAAGATCAACAGTAAATGTTGCAGTAAATATACCACCAAAATAATAATACATAGTTATTTTTCACCCGTATCCGAATAGTACTACTTAATACCAATCAATTTTATTACATATCTTTATCAATAATATACATGTGACTATTATTAGACGTCTCCAGAGTTTGGATGTTTTTGAATAGCATAATATGTTATTCTTCATTGCTTTTATTCATGTATTTAACATTTTTCAAATATTACATACATCGTATTACAATGATTGCTAACTTGAGTTGCTTGTAAATATTAAAGTGTTTCTGTTCACATATAGATGTTATCAGATCAGTGAAACTGTGGGCTTCTAAATTTCATCTTTACAATTGTCACAGATCGTTCTGTTGTCTTGACAGGCAGCCTCATCACATGTGTTGTCGTCTTCTGTGCCTTGGTCCATGTCATCCATTCCCTTGTCCGTCTTCTTCTTGTTGCGCCATGGCAGCACAGGCTTCAAACCATATCGGTTTATCCTTGCAATCACAGCATAGGCAATTCCAGAGACAACCAACAGACCACCACCGGCAAGAGACAAGTAGAACGAAAACCCGTACTCTTCAATGAGTGAAATCAGGGGAACGTAGGTCAGCGAGCCTCCGATTTGGAGAAGTCCTAAAACATAGATGAGAACACAAAGTATGGACTTGCAGTGTACAAAGTAGGAATATTTAGAATGGTGCCAGACTTTTAGCAATATTGGAGTCATATTTCGGACCAAGTCTATAGTATTCCACCCCGACCAATCGAAGAGTGGTTCAGCCTATCACATGACAAAATCGGCAAATCACAGCAGTCATTTAGTTGTTATTTACATTGGGGGTTAGAATACCAGACTTAGAACTCCAGAGATTTTGACAATTATGCTTAAAATATTATTATAATGAAAGTTTAATATATACAACCCGCAAACATAAAGTATTCATGTATTCATTTTTTTAATTGCTTTGACAGTAGGTGATTTCCTCACATAATTCTATCAATTTTGTAGTGTCATATATTTTTTCACGCCTGGTGTGGTTATTGTCTATAGCAGACTGTAATTATCTTGAAAAAGTATCTACACAATACCCAGTAAACACACAATATTTATACAACATTTGTACAATATTGGACCAACGTTGAAGACGTTGGGCCGACGTTGTACAAATGTTATATCAATATTTTGTGTTTACTTGTTACAGCCATGTTTTACCTGCCAATATTTGTAAGCCGGCTGACAAAGGTACAATAACAAAAGTGAGGCCAGCAAGAGCAGCGGCCCCAGTGGCCGCCCAGATCACCCCTAGAGCAGCACTCTCAATATCTACAACAGAAAATACAACATAAAAGTAAGATAAACACAATTAGCAGTTTATTATGCGAACAGTTGCTGCACGCTCAATATCTACAACATAAACAATATAAAGATCAACAATAACAGCTGCTTATCATGCCAACCGCGCAAATATAAGACGTTGAACCAGTGCTGGGTTAATGTTGTAGACGCTGGCCCAGCATTAATTCAACACTGGTTACAGGCACCGTGTTGCACGTTCATCATCTAAAATATAACTGATTTCCACATTTTAGTCACCCATCTCCCATGGGGCCATTTATGCACTACATGTAATATGTGAAAAAAACGCGTTCGTTCAAAGTTCTAATATGATCATGATCATGATGATACACTTCACTTAAATTTCTATTTGAGAGACATGGCCCGAAGGCTAGAGCGTGGCATTTTGCCTAAGTCGCTGCCTGCCGTGTGGTTTCGAACCCCGTTTCTTGCAGGATTTTCGGTGAAGTATATGTATCTCCCCCCTCAATCTTGGGACACTGTTTCGAATTGTGTCCTTGTGCAAGGCACTTTACCCTCAAATGCTTCATAATACATATTTACTCATGTTAAAATGGGTACCTGTTAGGACACATGTGTATGATGGGTTAAATTCGCCGAAATGGCTGCAAGAGTGTGTGAACTGCGCGAAGTTGAAATGTCACACGAATGAACAGGTCCAGTGAGCAGTGTGAAAATGTAAAGTCGGATGATAGGTCTTCAGACTTGATATCAGACTATAAACCTGCACATTTACCTCTGTTCGCCATGAGGTAAGAATACTGTTGCAACAACTCAAATCTTAAAGATGAGAAAAACATTTGGATATACAAGATAAGCTCTTTTTCAATTGCAGAGATACAATAATTAGTGTTTTGAATTCTCACATAATTTATCAGTATTGTCTATGTATATATCGCTTGTGTCATTTAATGTTTTCAGCGCGGGGACCGTCATTAGGCGTCAGAATCAGATTCCTACGTATGAAGACGATCCCCTCATGTGCATTGAAATCATTAAAATATTTATAATGACCATAGACCCATACCATTGGTGTACAAATGAAGCGGAAAGAGCTAACTAAGACATTTATGATGCATTTAAAAATGAAAAACCTTTTGGTATCCATGGCTTATGCAAAAATATTTTAGCGTTGCAGGAGTTAACCCTTTCGAGCCTGAATTTACCATTGCCATCTTCATCAACTACAAGCCGCGAATTGCTGTCGCGATTCTCGACTTGTAGTGGATGAAGATGATTTGATGTGGTTTAAAAATTAAAGAATATGGCCATGTATTGGTAAACCGGTTCCATGGAAATTTTCATTCTAAAACCCCCTAGTTATAGGAAAATTAAGGCTGATTTCATGGATGTAAAATGATGCTTTAATGCATCGTGAGGACTTAAAGGGTAAAATACCCACCTGTGTGCCGATCCCACAAATCAAAGCAATCAGTGATGTCAAACAAAGGCACAGTGATACACTGTCTAAAAAGACCCTTCCGACTGATTCCATCCAGAACAAGCCAGCTTTGGGTTGCAATACCGGCGACCATGACACCAACGGCGGACAGATAAATCGCCAGAATCACAAGCATCTGAACTGTTTGTTTAATAGCCATCTCACAGGCTGGTTATATAATTATGTGATTATATGAGTAGCGCTACTGGTAAGCAACTCATACGAGGCCATGTGCGGGATGTAGACGATGTCCAAGCTTTTATTTAGAAAATTAATACTGTCGATAATGTATGCAACAGGTGATCAACCAATTAACCCTTTCAACGCTAGCTACAGATATAATCGTTTTAAATATGTTTTATTAACCAATCAAATCACTGTTATTGGAATAAAATAGGTGTTTCAGATTAAACAAATATGAGCAATTTTAACCGACTTGAAGTTGTGGGTCGTGGTGGACAGACACAACTTCAAGTGCATGAAACTGTAAATAGCATAACTTGCAGAGTAATGGGTTCTAAAAATGTGTCCGAATGTGTGTCCAAATTGCTCTGACAGATATCCACGTGGTTCACTTCGCATGGCTCTCCATCATATGTCATTAATTTTAACCCTTTCAGCGCGGGGATAGACTTCGATCCCCCCACTGAAAGAAATAAAATGTTTATAATGGCCGTATACCCATAGCATAGGTATTCAAATGAAGTGGAGAGAGCTAACTAAGACGTTTGGATTATTTAAAAATGAAAAAAAACTTTGATCTCCATGGTTTAGGCAAAATTATCGTAAGGTTTAATACTTATTTCCAATCTACCTGATCAGATTTGATTACACTAATTAGAAATGAACTATGTGAAGATAACACTCATATGCGATGGTTCATTAAGCTCGGGATATTATCTAAACGATGCAGCTTAACATTATTTAAAAAAATAAAATTTGTGGCGCCATGAAATTCAGTAATGAAATAAGTTTTAAAGCTGTCTAATATGCTTCTGCTAACAAGCGTTTAATATCTGGTTATAAAAGTGGAACAGTTGTAACTGGGTACCTTGATTTCCGCGGTAAGTTATGCCAATTGTGTATGGTGGGCACAAATACAAATTACAAGATTCTGCAAGATATCCTAAATGTTGAGCAAACTAGATAAATATAAAGTCAGCAAAAAGAAACTATATTATAATGTTTTATACTATTTTTATCAAAAATATGTAAATTGCAGTAAAATTCTATACAATAAAAGGTCAATCACATTCAATTATTATTTAAATTACGTATAAAATACCATACATGGGCCTAAAATCTAGCTGTATTTTACAGTCTTTTCGCTTTTCCCTTCGCGCTTGCATTCGCCTTCGCGCTAGTATGTATATTTTGTAATGCTAAAATAGTCTATTTGCTGATTTTCGCGTGCGAATTCGCGCTCGCGTTAGCGTTGGTGTGTTTTGCGCTTAAAACAAAATAATTGTTCTGGACAAGTTTTCGAAAAGTGGTTTACCTAGATCTTTTGCAAGTTATTGGTCGAGATGGCCGTCTCGACCAATTATTTGCCTATAAGGCAGGCGCGCCTGCAGGCATACGCAAGAAATTATCAAATAATGTGTTTTCAGGCCTCACAATAATTATCATAATAATTTGTTTGAAGGGATTTTTTCAGATCACCGACACGACATAATTCATATGCTTTACATCACCCGTTCACACCAATAAAGTATTATTTTCTACATTATTTATCATTGTTTCTATTTTACTTTGATTTTGTAAACTTTAAAATGAGATAATGTAAATGTTGAATGGCTATGATTTGCAAATATAATTTATAGCTTCTTGTGGTGAAGTGACATTAGATAGATTAAAAATTTATTTTATTTATTTATTTGCTTAATTAATTTTATTTTTTATTGGTAGAGATGATCATCCTTTATGTCATCTCGATTAACTAGCTTAAATGACTTTAATACATGTGGCTGACGTCGCATACATTATACACAGTAACGGCCAAACAGTATTTCATGCAAGAAGTGCATATTATATATAGTGTGTTTGAATAGGATATCTATATAATTTTTTTTTTAATAAAGTGATATAGATATAATGATCAATAACAAGTGTATGTATAAGCCCTACATTGTTTGTTTTTTACCATCATATTGCGAACACCCCCTCCCCACTTTCCTGTCATCCTCATATCTGCCCACCATAGACCGAATTCCTGCAAGTCTGGGTCAACCACATTCAGAATTCCGGCCATATATATGCTTTTTCACATTAAGAGTCTTCATATTTTTTAAATATAAATTAAAATAAAATGCGTGATTGCCCGCACCACTTCATACATGGTTTGCGGTGCTGTATGTTAGAAATTGTGATGTATGATTTGCTCACGCAGTAACATGCCCCCCTCCCATTAATGATGCATCTGATTTTATACTCGACGCTCAGTTAGTTAGTTAGTTAGGGTTGAATGAATATTTATGTACAGGGATGCCAACACTTTTTGTGTTCATATTGGTTGCATCAAGGCAAGAACTTTATCTTACTGAGGAAAAATGTTAGACGTACAGAGAGACTGACGGGCGGGGTCCCTGATAGAGTGGTTAAAGTGCCTGCTTGGAAAGTCGGAGAACGCGGGTTTGAAAACTACTCTGGCCTTCAAATTTCAATGAAATCAAATGTTTTTTCCTCGCTCACTCATAAAGATTCAATATTGTGGGGAGCCTCCGTGACCGAGAGGGGGCCTCCGTGACCGAGAGGTAGCGAGATCGACCTGAGACCACCAGGGCTCGAATTTCGAATCTTGTGTTTGGAGGGCAGTGTCATTTTAAAATCTTCCTGACCCAGTTCTGACAGAGTTTTTCCTGACCCAGTTTAGCCTATATGTGCACAGAGGGGGCCTAAAACTGTACACCACTATGTATATACACTGCTGACACACAGAGAGGCTCGCATTGCTGCTTTTGATTACAAATATATTTGTAAAAGAGGTGCGAATTGTTTGGACTTTCATAATCGAAGATTAGAAATCAGAGGTAATTAATTTTGTGGATCGATTATAATCTTGATAAACATAGAATAAGAGCAACATGTTGTTCATATTATCTGATTGTGAATTCAATGCGATGGTATGATATGCATCTAACATTAATTAGTCGAAAGTACGTCATTCCTGCAAATTGAATGAAAGCCCCAGAAAATATATTTGAAGCGACACAATCAGGCTAAAATCATCAAAAAATCGGTAATTTTATTTTGACTTCTTAATATGACCATAATATGGAAACATGTCCATAGATTAGAACAAAAGCTTTTAAATTGTTCTGCTGCGCATTTACCAGCTATGCGAGATATAGAAACGAAATTCACGTATTTCTTATTTTGGACATGCAGCCCATTTTCCATTTTCAGCTGGTGAAATCTAGTGATCGTATTCGAACTATTCCACTTAAAAATGGAGGCCAGAGTCCTGCGATGTCATCAGGGTATGATAGTGTATCTCCGTGACTACAACTACTGAAGAAGAAGGGTACTCATTGTTATCAAAACATCATAGAATTATTACCATTTCCTATACAGACAGACAGACAGAATTTTTATTGACGTAAAAAGTCCTCATGGACTTATTTGTCATAGAAAAACATACAATATAATATAATTCAAAAATATAAAACACTAGCATTATTTTAATATACAAATAAACAAGCCGATAAAAACAATGGTGATTCTTATTGTAAAATAATATCCACAAATAATTAATAACAAATATAAAGCAGCAAAATAATTTTAAAATACAGATAAATAAGGCGATAAAAGCAATAATTGTTCTGACCGTATTATCACAACCAATAATTAACAACAACTATAAAACATTAAAATAATTTTAAAATACTGGTAAGCAAGCAAATAGAGAAAATACAACTATTATAATAATTAATAATATAAAAAGGTTAGGTAATTTTTTTTAAAACACAACTTGATATATTTTGCTAACATGTTGAGTACAGTAAAATTGTTACTGTTTAACAACAGTATAAATTTTTTTTCAGCAGTTTCACCATGGAAATTAGAAATAAACAAATTAATATTACTGAAAAATAAAGTTTTTTCTGTATTAAAATATGGGCAAGTTATTAAAAAGTGAACTTCATCATCAATTTCTGACTCACATCTTAAACAAATTCTATCTTTTATTGGTAGATTTTCATGTCTCCCTGTTTCAATTCTTAAACAATGTGACGATAAACGTAACTTAGCCATAGCTGTTATGTCTTTAATAATAGTCAAAAATAATAAATAATGTTCGATATTAAATGATTTTTTAAAGTAATATAAGTACGTAACTTGGGGGCGCTGGTTGTTGCTTGACGCCAGATGTTTATGTAATCATTTTTAATGGTAATTTCAATATCTTTCATAAAACGTTTACTGTTTTCTATGCGTTGTTCCCGCCAAGTATCTTGAAGACCAATGCTACATAAAAGCTGTTTGACATGAGTTACCCAGTTAACTTTGACTGATCGATCGAAATGAATTAAAGATTTATAACAATGCCTCAATGGGCTACGGGGCGAAGAGTTCAGTATGTGACACCAATATTTTAAAGTCATTATTTTTTGAAGTATAAAAATGGGAAATTGACCTGTTTCCCCATAGACACCTGGCGAAGAAGTGTGGCGACTTACGCCCAACATTAGTTTAAGGTATTTTAATTGTACTTGTTCAATTGCTTTTGTTTCTTTACCGTTATACATAAGCTCGCTGCAGTTCATTAAAATCGGCAATATTTGAACATTTAACGTTTTTAATGAAATTTTAGGTGGCAATTTACCGACACTAGCAGAACTGCAATATCGTATGGCGAAGATTGATTTTGATGCTTTATCAGCAAGAAATTCGTAATTTGAGGCAAACATGTTCTTATTATTAGAGCACCACAATCCAAGGTATTTATATTTTGCTAGGATTTTGATGTTTTGATCCCCATAGGTAAATGAACAATTTGCTTTTGCAGCTGAAGGGTTATAAATTACTACATTGGTTTTTGGCAAGCTGACAATCAAGTGCCATAGTTTACAGTAAAGATAGAAACAATTTAGTTGCTAGTATTCATTTGGGTTTTTCGTTATACAGTTTTGCAGTTTATCAACATAAAATTTAACTTGTTCACGCTTTTTTCGCTGTATTAACGTTTTATAGTCTTTGATATTGTTTGCACTGAGAAAAGCGCGTGAGATCATTGTCTTTTGCAAATTTATTACATGTGCGTTTCAATTCTTTGCATTCACTATCAAACCAGGCATTATTGGGAAAAGTGGTTGATTTTATAATATTTCTATTTCTAGATATTTTTTTAAAACATGCATTAGCAACTGTTGTCATCAGATTATGTAACAGGTCTAATAGCATATTGCTATCAGCAAAATTTGCAGCTAAATCATAAAATTCCCCGTATAATTCACTACATATGTCACTGCACAAAAAATCCTGGTAACACTTAGAATTATCTGTATCGAATAGATAAGTGTAGAACTGACGTTTATCTACTGTAGCATAATCATGCACTTGTATATATTTTAGGTTTCTACGCTTTCCAGAGTGTCTTTTTTGCTACTATATATAATTAGTATGTCATACGTAGTAGCTATTTTATCTCTGGTTTTGGTGCGGGAAACAAAATGATAGACCTCTATGTTATCTTGGCAATGCCTTTTAATTCATTTTTAGTAGTAGTCATTTATATTATCGAAATACCCAGTTTTTATTTTGGCAATGCCACTTAACATGATTTTAGTTGTGTATGTCATACCATGTATATTATCATATGATTTTAACAAACTAACAATCTTGTATATACATGTACATATATCTCTTTCATTTCTATGATACGAATTGTCTCAACTGGATCAATATTGTCTTTAAAATTAAGGCAAAACAAGGAAAATAAAAGTGGACAATGATCTGAATCAACTGATAACTGTCCAATTTTAAAATCTCGTAATAAGTTTACAGATAATTGTGACATCAACAAATAGTCAAAAGTACTCTTACCCATTCTGTTATAGTAGGTGTATGACCCTTTTTGCCTATCTGCATAATATCTACCATTGATTAAAAATACACCACTGCCAATACAAGTCTCTACGAGGCGTTTACCATAAGTATTAATACGAGTGTCCATGTTATATCTATCAGGTATATTTTCTCGGTCATCAATAACTTCTTTAAGGCTACCAGTTCTAGCATTAAAATCGCCCACCATGATTATGCGATGGGTTTTTATAGAACGTGATAACTGTATATCTATCATATCAAAAGCTTCAATTTTCGCACCATTATAACTTGAGTCCTGAGGTGAAATGTAAACACAGCCTATTTTTGTATCTACATTAGAATCACCAAAAAGTTTACTGTTTATAGTAATCCAGACTAAACATTCATGAACTTGTTGAATTTTAACATACTTTAAAATGGAATTTTTTATTAGTATGCCAAATGTTGTAGAAATAAATCGTTCTCCACGTCAAAAACACGTTCTGTCTTACTAGCTTTAAATTGAAGGAAATTATTGAAGATGATGATACTTGCGTTTAAATGAGAATCATCCCATCGTCGTGGTATACCACATTTTACCACATATTACCACATATCAGGACGGCTGTTGCTCTCGGATCTTATTATTTGGCTTTTTAGGGCCGGTTAGGGACGTTTCCGTCGCCTTTGTTATCAGACGAGGTGGGGCCTTATGGAGGATTTCAGAGTTGCTAAGTCAACTGATTTTCTCTATGAGGTCGGGAATGTTTTTCTTCGATTGTAACTCCTAAGTATGTGGTACTAACTAGGTCGTGAGTGAAATGGTATGAACTAAACAATATAGTGAATTAAAATAAGCTGTAATGTTTTTGCGAGTGCCATAAAGATAATAAATCACTAGTTAATTAAACAAACTTTATTGCTATTGTGTGAGTGCCATGTCCTGCGTGAATGGCACGCATAATTATTATCCGTATTTTTTATTCTTATTACATCACTAAGTCTCCAACACTCGATAATATGGATGGTTCTGATGCTATACTTTGTTGGCAGTCGACGAACCACCATGTCCGACTTTTATTAGTATGTATATATTGTGTTTCGGTGGTATTACTGTTATTACGTTGTTAAATTTACATCACTAGTCTATATCAGGGAATCGCCGAGTTCATAGCGACTGTCCTTGCATGGTCACATGGCTCGGAGCTACCTGTGTCGCAGATTGTCACATTGATTGTACATGCATGATATAATATTTGATTTTTTAAAATATCGTGTAATTTTTAACATTGTCCTAATACATTCTCAAATTACTGTAGCATAATTATGCACTTGTATATATTCTAGGTTTCTACGCTTTCCAGAGTGTCTTTTTTGCTACTATATATATAATTAGCATGTCATACATAGTAGCTATTTTATCTCTGGTTCTGGTGCGGGAAACAAAATGATAGACCTTATGTTACCCTGGCAATGCCTTTCAATCTTATTTAAAGTACATACCCAGTGTTTCTTATGGCAATGCCAGTTAACATGATTTTAGTTATGTATGTCATACTATGTATATTGTCATATGATTTTAACAAATTAACAATGTTGTATATACATGTACATATCTCTAGTTCTATGACAAATAAGTCTGGATTGACTTTCTTTCTGTCAATAAAATATCTGTCTGTCTGTGGTATACCCGTCATATATACCTCGGCTGTGTTGTTTAATGACAAAGCACTGTCTATTAAGTTATCATAGTGGAAAAGTGACTTTATCGTGTTTGTTCCACACAGAAAAACTAGTCGATTACTGTCGCTGTATCCATTGTTATCTTTTAGATCCTTTTCCACTCGCATAATTGACGCACCACGCTTCACGTACACACAGGTGTTCTTTCTTTTTAATTTTGAGCCAAGATTTGCTCCTAGAGAGTCACTAACAACAGTTGTTTTCTTGTAATGTCTTACCTCTCTTTTCCCTGTCTCCTGTCTCTTATTCTCAGACTGGGGTACAGCGCGTGGCCGGATAATCACAGGTATAGGCTCCGGCTTCTCTGCACAATAGTTGTCATTTACCACATCCTCGTTGTTTGCTGTTTCTTCCCTTTTGCTGTCCATTTTCTTGTTGTTTTTTTGTCTATCTCGTCGGTTCTTTCTACTTTTCTTTTTCTCCTCTATTTTATGCCACTCCCTACAATCAGTGAATATTACACTATCCTCCTCTTCTTTACGTTCAACTATATTGTCTTTTTCAAACAGCTGATTATTTAGTCTAGTTATTTCTTTATGTAATCTCACTTTCTCACTATTGAACATTACATTTGCTTTTTGAAGTTTTCTTATTGCTCTGTTTTGTTTGCTCAATTTGCTCGTAAGTATCTTTGTTGAATCTCTGTAGGCGTCAATTTTTGAAACTTTTTTCTTTACTTCCCATTCAAGTGATGATATTTGTTTCTCAAGTTGCTTAATTATCGTGTCGTCTCCTTCCAACTCGCTCAGGTCGGTTTCTGTTTGAGTGCTAGACTCCACATGTGTACACTGTACTGTAGACTCACTCTCTGCTAGTTGTGGCAGCTCCCTTAAACAACTTGTTGACTCACTTAAACTTGTTGACTGGTTTGTTGAGATACTCGAATTTAAACTACTCTTGGACAACTTGTCGTTGATTTCTACTTTATTTATGTCTAACTCTGTTTTCGTGTTTCTACCACTCAAAATGTCACTAGGAAAGACGTTAACAGCCCCACAGGCAAATACATACAATGCGTATATATCTTTGGCCAAGGCCAACGGCGCATTTTGTCCTCTTCTGTTTTTCATTGTCCATTTGCTTTTTGAGCATGAGCATGAGCGCTAGGCTTGTGATCGGTGGTGACGAAATAATCTAGTTCAGCCAAGGAGTCGTTCGTTCTGAAACTGCTTGGACGCCTCCCATTTCTCTCTCCTTTTCATTAATGTCCCTCTTTAGTATGTCTAGTATCCAGTCTGTCTGGCAGCTTGGCTATCTACTTTGCAAGGGTCTGTGAAGATGGGTGTGCTCAGGTGTGAGAATAAGGATGCGTCACATATATCATGCATATAATAACATATGATTAGGTCTATGACATATATAACTTCAAATTTAGACGCGAACTATAACACAGCCAAAATAATAAACACATGTGAGAATCTCCCGTCCAATGTATTTTGTTTCAATGAACGTTTATCTTCTTCTTCATGCTAGATACCAGCTGACCACTGTGTTGTTTAAAGTATTAGAGTGCGTGATAGAGTCATCGAGAATAGGGGTTTCAACAACAAGTGTATGCACTGATATTCAAATATAAAATAAACACCCCTAAAATGTGTACTTATATTTATCTCTCTGTAGGCAAATGGTACCGAGGCTCACACATGTCTGTCCATGTGTGAAGATGCGGCAACTGACGGGGGTAACTTTTTAATAAAATGTCAAGGATACGATTATGCTCATATGTTAAACAAAACACAACCGAAAGAGTACCAATATTAAATAGTGCTAAATGACACTAGAATAGGCCCACCGAAATGTCATTTTTCATCAATTTTTCAGTTATACGAAACTGTTGCGATCACACCTCGCCATGGCTACGTTGGGTGTATATTATTTGGTGACCAAACAATTTCATAAATTGTTGTCAACAGGCTCCAGCAAATATCACAATAAAAGGTTTATGGGTAGCTTGCAAAGTCTTCCATAGTGGCTGATTCAGTTTGTATATTGAGTGGTATCCTGACTGTACATGGTTCGCAACCAATTCTATATTGAATCTAGGTCATCGTGAATGTCAAAAGGCCTGTGGTGTGGTTGAAAAGTAAAAAGGTGCAGGTTTATAGTCTGATGGCAATTTTGAAAACCTATCATCCGACTTTACTTCCCCCCCCCCCTCCTGGTCACTGAACCTGTTCATTCGTGAGCTATTTCAACTCCACGGAGAGCATACAGTCCTGCAGCCATTTCAGCGCATTGAACTTATTGTACACATCGTACACATTGCCATCTCTATCCTACCAGGTACTCCTTTTCACCTGAGTCAAGTGAAGCATTTGAGGGAGAAGTGCCTTGCTCAAGGACACAACATCAAAACAATGACCCCCAGATTGAGAGGGGAAAAACATTTCTTTGAAAATCCCGCACCAAGCGGGGTTGGAAATCGCACGGCAGACAGCGACACGCTCTGACCATTGCATTCAGCTTTGAGAAGTACCTAATTGAACTTCATGAAGAGTTACGCAAATCTTTAACAAAATTCAAGTGCCGAAATCACCGTTTACCTATTGAAATCGGATGCCATGAAAATGTACTGCGGGACACGCGTGTATGCCAACATTGTAGTCGAGACTCCATTATGGTAAACTAAAGCCCATGCTGACATAATGAGTAAATTTGCATACAGCATCATTCTCATAGGGAATTTGTCAAACTGGCCATTAAAAGGTTATCGTAGCAAAATATAATCTTAACAAACGACCTAAAATTACATTCAAACCCTCTAATACTGTACTATCTGAGATCTGGTAATATTCGCGAGGTTTTAATTTTCGCGATTTTCGCGAGGAGGATAAATTCGCGAAATCAAGAATCTCGCGAAGAGTATTATTATAATAGCACCACTGAAGAAAATAAAAAATCGCGAATTCTAAATTTCGTGAGAAGTCCCAAAATCAGAAATTCGAGAAATTTGAACACGCGAACATTACCAGATCTACAGTATTACTAATCGATGGATGCACAATTCATAGCTCATATAAATTGTTCAATTTCAAAATGGCTGAAGAAGTGGCTGCCAAATCGTGCTTTTATCATAAATTGCATATCAGTGCAGCGTATTTCAATAATATGTTGCGAGAATCGTTAAAATTGTGATAAAAGCACCAGATCTGACACAGAGCTGTACCAGAGTATACTGATCCATATTGGAAGGGGAACAACCTTGCAGCTGTTCAGGGCATTTTCAACCCCCCCTTATTTTTGTTCAAATATTTCAAGTAATTATTTACAAAAAATATATGTTTCACCGAAAAATCTTCACAAAACTGTTAAAAAAGCTTTTAGCAGTTTATTTAATCAAAACAGGGGCGGGTCCATAGTGCGCGTAGGATTCACATCCTCTTTTTCGACAAATTATTATCAAAATGTGATAAAAGCAACAAATTTGGAAAACAAGCTGCACAATGGTATACTAATTCATGTTAAGACGGGTACCACCTAGCGCAAAGGCTACGCTCATGGCATTTTCAACCCCCCCCCCCCATATTTTTTCTAAAATGTACTAGTTATGTTTAGAAAATAGGTTTAACCAAAGATGTCTACACAACTCTTTATTAATGTTTTTAGCAGTTTATTTAATTAGAGCCATTGTACGTTTTTTTCGACAAATTATTATAATAAGTAGTACCCTAAATTGATTAAAATGGTTCAAAATATGATAAAAGTTGCACAAATATATACTAATCCATACTGGAAGGAGAACCGCCTAGTATGTGTAATGCAAAAAATAAAGTAATTATTAAAAAAAATAACTTTTTAAACCAAATTATTATAAAAAGTGCACTAGGCTGGCTTGAATCAAAAACAAAAATCTTTGGGGTGGCGATTCACCTACGTCACTCACAAAATCTGGACTCGTTATTGCATTTGAACACAAAATACGACAAATTAAAAAAATCTGTTTTTTGGGCTATTTTTGTTAAATGCGATAGAAAACTAACAATAATGTAGGTCTACGAGAATGGTGCCTTTACATATGGCTCCATAGACAATTAATTAAATGAGCATGAAGTAAATATTTAAAATACTTATTATAGAACAATAGGAATGTTAATATATTTTTGAAGTGTAATTAAAAATATATATATAGTAATCAACCTCAAACTATTTACATGTATATTGTGTTTTATTCGATATATGACATTAACACGTGTTAATAAAGTGAGGTACAGCGCTTCAATTCATCAGCAGATGTTGGAGTTTCACATTGGTCACGCATTAGAGGGTTCAATTCTTATTATCATACTTTAATGCTACTATCTCATCGCAAAAAAGGAGTGCACCCAACTCATTATTATCTTGCTGTATTATTGACAATTCCAGAATCAAGATGCGGAGACATTTAGGAGAATTAGTGAGGAACCAGTAGAACTGAGATACCATTTCACTGTCATCGATCGATTATGTTTTTTATGACTTTTGTACGTTTGATTGTACCCAGCATGTAGACTGGGGAATATGGTTACACACTGTTATTTACCATTTTAGTGAGATGTAATGCAAATACATTTCCCACCTGAAAAAAATAAATAAAACGTGTGACGTCTCAGTAAGAATTAAACAGTTGATAGGGTCAAGTGGGACAGTTTCCTATATACTAGAAATAAAGAGAATTGTAAACAGATGTAAATGATTAAACCAGTATAAATGAACACATTTACACAATGTATATACAGTTTATGAAGAAGTACTGCACAATTAGGAGAAGTGAAGAATTGGGAGATTAACGAGGAGAAAAGTTCACCCAATGCCTGTCATTACATATTGCGCCAGTTCTCCCTGTGCCTACTAAATGTATAATGCATTCACTTATTAAATAATCACTTTTATAATTATAGTGAACAACATTTCAATTATACATATACACGAAAAAGGTAGCAAGGATACTTCAACCATAAAAAAAAAACTAGATACTGTGCATATTAAACTTGTTTTACATAACTATAATGTATTATTGTCTGCAATATGATTCTGGAAGAACCATATTGTGATGAAGTTGCAACCCGTGTCTTATTCAAAGATGATAACAAGATGAGACCAAACACAAACCTGCTCTAACGTTTCACTCAAATTTACCTCATGATTTCATATCTAGTTGGGTAATGAGCAAAAATAGCTCCTGACACCCCATCACCCATTTTACAATACTCCGCTATTGATAATAAAACACAGATCAAACTTTCCAGTTAAATCACTTTATCGTTATGATCAAAAACACGATTTCTCAGCAATTTTGGTGGCCATCCTGAAATTGGACAATTCATATGAGCAATGAAGTAAAAATAACGCGGCAATGAATTCTACACCAATTGATTAGTAATATTATAGCATTTAAATGTATTTTTATACCGGCTATTTTGATTTGAATTATTTACAGTAACTTTTGTGGCGGTCATTTTGAATATGGCTAATTTGACGGTTATCGGACTATTAGAATGAGGGTGTCTCCATATTCTACTCATGATGTCCGCCTGGACTTTTTACAGGTTTTGTTTCGAAAATGGAGTCTCGACTATTGGCGATGAAAACAACCATTTATTATGCTGTCCCAAATTTTGCCACGAACGAACAAAATATTTGGATCCTAAGTTTTAGAATAAACTGCCAGCTATAGAAATGAAAAAAACAATCAAAAATTTAGATCTGAGAAAGCTATGTCTTTTTGTTAAATTTATATTTTCAAAATTTTAATGTAGTATTTATTGTAATTATAATTGAATATTATATTTAAATGTCTGTAAATGTATATACTAACTTATATTTAAAAGATACATGTAATTGACGCCAGCGCTCTCCTGGAATATCTATACCTGTATATGTCTGGCTTGCTTCTCTCGATGTCATCAGAAATAAATACTTGTTATTTGTTGTCATTTACCTCTCTTTTGTTCCAATGCTAGCGATGCCAATGGTAGCCCCAAATATGCACTATGGCAAAATCTGAAATATTTAAACACTGACTCATGCCTATAATGATGAGACAGTGAAATATTGTGGGAGATATGTGACGTAACTGAATATGTTTTGTGGACTAGTAACGCAGCAAGTAACACTGTTTTCTGCCAATATCATGCTAAAAAAAGACGTATTCCAATGCACCATGTATCTTTATAATAAAAGTCAAATGTTAAACCTAAGCATTAGATAATAGATTAACTACTACGTTAAGCTCCACCACCTAGAATTTACACAACTTTAATAATTGGTAAAAATACAGATTTTTTAATTATACTGTCAATATTCTGAAAAAAAGTGCCGATCACTCAGGAATGTCTACTGCCAATGAGTCGTCTTGTTCACATGAACACTTCACCACTGGTCGCATGGTTCACATGTTTTTGAACAGCGAGCTGACTGGTTTGTATATTCATGCTAAACTTAATATTACTAGTTAAATGTGTATTTGCTAGATATGACCTATAGTGATATTCCGATATACACTTGTAGGCCCCTATAGTCCTCAAAAGTATATACAATTTAGGCAAAATTTGTTTTTCTTTTTACCTTTAAAGATGACAATAAATCATCAGGCTACTACCAGAAATGGATTATAGGCCTATCCTTAAAATGATAATAATTATTGTATTTTTTTCATTTTTGACCTTTAGATTGGGCCATTGACCTTGAAGATAACCTTAAACACATACAAATACCAGAAATGGATCATCCAGTCAAAAACACAAAAAAAATATATTACGCTTGTACCTAACGTTTTCACTTTTGACCTTGAAATTAGATGACAGAACAGGTCCTCAAATAAACAACGTGCATTGATTAAAGAAGGCCGTCTTTACTCATCGTTTAAAATGACTATTTACTTCAAATTAGTCATGTTTTCAGATAATAGGCATATTATAGTAAATAATGGCCGTAAGTCGGTCATTTTGCATTTGAATTAAAAATTTTCAGGTCACAGATGGTAGCTAGCGCCGTGCCAATTTTATGGAGGTGGCCGGATCATTGGTGAGAGAGTCGGGGATAGTTTTATGTTTTGATAATACCGGGATGTCGGCGCCTATGAATCTATACTTGCCACATAGGCCTGTCACTGTATGTAGCCATTCTATTCCATTCCTTGTTAAATACAGCACATTGAGGCTATTTTTCCATGTCATCTTTAAATGCAAGAGGGGCCGATATAAATTGTCAATTAATGTACGTCCCATAATTGCTACTTTTATTTGAGATGTGCGATGACGCTTTCCTGTCTCCTTCATACGAGAATATTTATTAATATGCAAAGTTATTATTATAGGCCTAATATAATTATATACTATTTGAATGATTGCATGTTGAAAATATAGCTTTTCTACTGCAATCACTATTCAGCGAAATGATTTGTCATTGTGAATTCCATTCTCAACTAGGGAATTAGATGTAAAAGATATATGTCCTTTCTTTTTTTCTTCTAATTGAGATTTGCTGTAATTTGCGCTATTTTTATATATATTGTAATCATTTAGCCACTTAATTGTTCTATGGAGGCCACCAATGGTAAATAAATGACAAAAGGTTCAAATTTCCACCTTCTACAGCCTCTACTATAAAAGATTATTATAATTTTAATGTTGCTTGATTTGATATATCTCATTTCAGCATATTTATTTGCTGCTAGTATCACCATGCATTGTTTTGGTACACAGACTTTTCGCCCCATAGTCAGTTCGTATCATTTTTTAGTGAGACGTTTCGCCCCCAACTCATACTTAGGAAAGACGTTACGCCCCGACTCCATAAATAGGAAAGACGTTTCGCCCCCGTCTTCATAGTTCAGGAAGACGTTTCGCACCCAAACCATATTTTAGAAAGACGTTTCGCACCCAAACCATATTTCAGAAAGACATTTCTCACCCAAACCATATTTCAGAAAGACGTTTCGCCCCCAAGTCATATTTAGGAAAGACGTTTCGCACCCATTTCATTATTAGGAAAGACGTTTCGCCCCCTCTTCATATTTTGGTAAGACGTTTCGCCCCCTAATCAGAAAGACGTTTTGCCCCCTATAGTTATAGTTTGGAAAGACGTTTCGCACCCTTTTCATAATAAGGAAAGATGTTTCGCCCGCTATTCATCAATCAGCATGATATTCATTTTTAAGACGTTTCGCATCCTAATTATAAAACAGCATAAGATTGCCGTCCCATGTATTATTCGGAAAGAAGTTTCGCCCTCTCTTTATATTTACGAAAGATGTTCTGCACCCTACTCTTAAAATCTGTATAATATTCGTGAAGATTACATGCCCACATTGGTTCAACGTCTTGGTTTAAACGAACGAAAATATCTAGGCCTACTTGGATCGAGAAAAAATAATTATTTTGTAATACAGCACAACAATATAGCGTCGTCACGCCTGATGTAGATCACGCCGTGTTAATTGCAATTGAGCAGGATCAGCCTAATAATCCCCTCCCGCCCCCCCCCCCCCCCCGACCCTTTAGATTCGTTCTCCTGGTACATGCAGCCTAATGCAAGTATACAATTATTACTCTACTCTATGAACGTATATATTTATATGACTCTGTGAGTTATACAATATCAATTTTACAAAACAGAATACGGTAGGCCTGAATATAAACTCAAGTTTCATAGATAGAAATACTACTATTTATTAGTGAAAATAATAATAGTCTGCAATTAATTGTGATGATGTCGATGGTCTAAATAATATGTTTTGTGGTATGCGGACATGTTTTCTTGGCCGGTATAAGAATGGGGGCGAAACATCTCACATAAGGGTTCGAAATGTCCTAATTTAGAAAGTGGGCGAAACGTCTTTTCCAGGGGGCGAAACGTCTTCCCTAGGGGCGAAACGTCTCAATAGGGGGCGAAACATCTCAATAGGGGGCGAAACGTCTCACATAGGGGCGAAACGTCTCACTTTGGGGGCGAAACGTCTCACTTTGGGGGCGAAACGTCTCACAGGGGGGCGAAACGTCTTAAACTGGGACAAGTCGTCACGGCGACGGGGGCGAAACGTCTTGAAGATGGGTGCGAAACGGCTTAGGGGGCGAAACGTCTATGGTGCGAAATGTCCTGGAGCCCATTGTTTTGTCTATGTCTGATTCTGGCAGCGCATTTAGAACTCCACGAGCGGGTCGTGGACGTAGCAAGAACGCATAGAAGCGACTTGGGAGCGCATACATTATCCTCTGCGACTGTTGTGCGCTTATTGGGCTCTCATTCAAGTTCTTATTGCGCTGTTATTGCTTTTCTACTGCGCTCGATGGGCTTATTCACTTCCATTTCTATGGCCTCACTGCGCTGCCACTAAGACTGTGACGCTCGCTATACGTCCAATGCGTTGTCCCGACGGTTGCAATACGTGTGTACTACGTTCGTAACGCGCTTTGTTAATGACACACGATCAACATCAAAACACACTTTCTGGAGCAGCGTAGGAGTTTATTTTTTTGGCAAATACCTTGAGCTACCTAAAAGAAACTTTACTTGCCTCAAGCCACTATGTTTAATTTCTCTGTTTTAGATCAGAAAAAATCCATAATCTAATGAGGGAGGGCGGAAAAAAAAACATTTAAGAAAAAAAAAACATCGAACCTATTTTTGAAAAAGTTAATTTAAAATTTAAATTTAAACAGTCACAAATAAAAAAAACATTGGAAAACATTAGAAAAATTTCTGGAAAAGTTAATGAGGGCGACGAAATAAAAACAGCTTTTTGAACTATTTAAAAAAAAAGTTATCTCCCGAAATAAACTTGTTTTTTTTCGGATTTTTTTTTTATTTACCGAAATTAAGTGTTTTTTTGAAATCGGTAACAATCTACAATGCGCGCGCTGGGCAGAAAAATTGTTGGTAATGCGCTTCCCAAATCTAATGCGCGCGCTCATCTAGAACAGAGAAAAAACATATAGTGGCCTAAGGTTGGTCACGGAAGCATGGTTTTGGACCCTATTCTATCCCTCGGCAGCCAATAACTACGGTTATAAGGATAACCCGTGACGTCTGACCTACTGATGTTCTGTGTTGCTGATGTTACAGCGCCTAACCACAGCACACGATGTGCCTACACAGTCGCTCCGTTTATCCTGCAATCTGATCCAGAATTATTCATCAGCAGAGTCCAGCTATCATCAGTTTATGGTTGGGAGGGGAAGTAAAATTCGGTTATATTCTGGCCACTTAGAAACGGGACTTAATGGGTTTTTCCGGGTAAAAACGTAGAACTGAACGCACAAGAAGTATAGTGCTAAAAGTGGCGCATAGAGAGACGGAGGGACGCGCCGCATGACAAAAATAGACATGCACCGAAATGTGCCTGAAGCCTAAAAACTCTACTTTGCCCAGTGATGGGTTAAATTCTACAACAAAATGCTGTAGGTATGTAAATTAATTAAACACCATGAGACCATCGGTTTATGGATGACTTTAGTAGAAAGTGCCGATGAGTACAAAAAAAGCTGCTTAACGGGTATCGTTTATTATTATTCAGCTAATTTGCTCCACCTTTCAGGTTCGTTATGTTGTACGTTTTATATACTCGTATATGCATCAACATAATTGCAATATCGTGTCAGAAATGAGTGGATGATCTCCTAACTACTCATGTCAAAACTGCAAACTGCCAACTTTTGAAACGTTTAGGGTATAAATTATAATGTGCACAACCACGATGACCAATATCCGCCCAAGCTGGGGTTGTGAGTCCATAGCCGAACGCAATAATACTGTGCGGGGGGATGTAAGAAACTTGGTGAAATATTACAGAACGTGATCTTAAAAATAGAAACCATATCCATGCACCGTCGGCAACCCAACAAACACGAGGCGTTAGCCCGATGGTGGGCTGATGGTGGGCCAGCGTCGTGGACGATGGTCCAGCGTCAGCCCAACCTTGGGCCAACGCCTCGTGGTTGCTGGGTTTGGACCTTGGGACTCTCTTATGACAGAATGGGTGTTACATTCACATATTTAACCGTAGAGATTTCAAAAGAAAATTATTCGTTTTCAGATTTCTTTTTATTTCATGTTCACATTGTTCATTACGACGAATGTAAGTAAATAAGAGCTTTCTTAACAAACTGTTTTTTCTTCAGAGAAATGTTTATTTATTTTACAGAGTGTGTAGTAGCATGTATTAAATTTTAAATATATAATTAAAATATCATCTGATCACACATCGCTATTAACTAGTAAAACATATAATGAACACACTTAACATTACATACAATGCAGCAACAATAACCTGTTCCCAAAATAATTAATAACTAGAGCATAAATAGGGCATAATTATGTAAAATTAGCTATTATATGATACATTGAAGCATTTTTATTACCCCAGCCATTTATATTTCGACATATATTATGATACAAATCAGAATCATCGCCGTAATAATGCATTTTATTGAACGCATGCGTCTCCAGTTTCTGTTTCTTCACTTAGGGTACTTTTTGCAGCAGGGCAGGACTGCTCTCAGCAAGGGGTACTTGTTTATATTGGCCAGTACACCATGTGTGAAGCCGCACAGGAGCAGTAGACCACCACCTCCCAGAGCTACATAGAACGACCAGCCATAATGATCTGTTTTAGTGAAGTGTGGTACGTAGATAAACGCCCCCAGTATTTGAAGAAGACCTGAAACACAAATTTAAAACTTTTAATAATCAATACGTAAATACAGACTCTCTGCAAACACGATACATTACAATTATAGCCAGAGGCGGCGGATACAGAGGGGGTTTCAATGCCATGGCAATATCGCGATAGACGGAAGCCACACGTCGAGACTATATGCTATATATGGATATGATGACTGATCTCAAACACTTTTTGCTGCTTAACCCTTGTTTTCTAGGACAAAATAAAGTAGCTTGTGATACATAATGAATTAATCAGATAATTTAATTCAGTATTAAATGAAAGCAAACTCTAGAAGTGCAATAGTTCACCCTTCAAGCTCAAAGGACGACAATAGTCGTTTTTAACCTGTTAAATTGGCCGAATAAATTACTGTTATTGAGAACGAAATGTGTGTTTAGCATTTTAACATTCCGGAAATAAAAGATAATCCGAGAAAAAATTCACACAAAAATCTCATTTATTCCGTCTGGCCGTTATTTTTTAGTTAATAAAATGGATTAAAATAAATTTAATCGCAAGACCGATAGGGTTAAGAATTATTGAACCGTAATAAGTTGATATGATTGATATTTATGTCTATGATATTGTGTAATGACATCTTAGATCCGTTTCATTAACTGATCAAATCACTGTTATTTACTCTTTGCTCGAGTTTGCGCGTGAACATTAGTCTGAACAAAACAGTTCAGCTTTGGTCGCTGTGAGGCGTGTTGTTATTGAAAAGTGTGTATTCGCAGTTAAATGTGTGTTTAAACATGAAAAACTGCAAATTTTATGTCTCAAATCATACAAATATGAGTCACTTAAAAGTTTGTGGACCAGCTATCGAAAAAAACAACGTTTATAAATTTGAGACTACATTGTAATAGTCCCGAGAAAATTCAGCACCTTATGGGAAACCCCGTGGAATTAGCTGAAATATTGGTTGAAAGCTTTACTTTTGAAACGTGATATTTGTTGCCGAAGAGGCCCCACTTTTACAATAATTTCTAGGAGTTCTCCATTTCCACAATCTGTATGCTTGTTCATTCATCCGGGTTGCTCTCAGCAAACAGGAGCCATTTACCCAATGGTGGCTTAATGTTGGCCCACCGTCTGCGACGCTGGGCCAACATTAAATCAACATTGCTTTAATGTCTCCAGCAATTATTGTTTAATTTTCTTACCTGCGGAGACTTGTAGAGCGGCTGATATAGGTACAATGGTGAAAGACAAGCCAGCCAGAATGGCACACACCGTGGCTCCAGCCAGAATACCCAGTGCTACAAACTCACTAGCTGAAAATAAAAAAATCACAGCTCTAGATAATACAGTTTATTATCTGTTATTAAAATTTATCACAATATATTTAGCATCATGTTATTTATTGATTTTGTACAAATATATTTTTCATTATTCAATGTCACGCATGTAGGAACACTGGTTAAATTTTACAGCAAAACGAAATATTTTAAACAGCCGTAGCAAGGTTCTTGATATTGAATATTTATTTATTTCCAGTCTTTTAGTTCACTAGATCCAGGAGTTAGCCTTTTTTACATTTTTTCGGTTGTCATTCAAAATTGTTGTCTCCCCCCCCCCCACAACCATACAATTTTGTTGTTAGTTAGACCATTTTGGCAAGTAATATTATTCTTGTTTCACGGTAATGGAGAAAATTTTATTGAGACCTGTCATTTTGATTTTTTATCACATGCCCAATGGTCAAACTTCGATATTGCACAACACAATGCCGCCAAATTTCCAGGAAGGTTGGAGGAAGATTAAAAGCCTATCCAACCAACGAGAATTGACAAAAGGTTGCTCTCAGAATCTGGTGAAAGATTTAAAGGTGTGAAATCACCACGAATCATGTAGTATAAGAATTTTGACAAGGATATATTAAGTCATCTAGCAAAAAGGAATTCCACACAGTTCGTATTTTTTTATTTTTCAATGTTCACCCAGCAAACGCGAGATGCTCAACCGATGATGGGCTAATGCTGGGTCACCGTCTTTGACGTTGGGCCAGGATTTCTTGCAAACACAAAATATTTGTATCACATTTGCACAACGACGGCCCAACGTCTTCGACGTTGGACCAACATTGTACAAGTGTTATACAAACATTTTGTGTTTACTAGGTTAGCTCGCCATCGGATGAACGTCTCGTGTTTGGTGAGAATGTAATATAACGGCAACCATCCAGCTGAGGTGAATTTACTTCATAATTGATGTGGATTTACTATAATATACTTACTAGTGTGGTTGTCGGTAAACCAGTCACAATCTCCCGTCGTCAGACAGAATCGTAAGACGCCCCAGTTTCTGCCGTCATCTGTGGTCACCCATTGCTCCGTGACAATAGCCGTGATAACGGCAGCCAAGCCAGCGAGGTACACCACTAACACGCTCAGCATCTGTAGCCCCTGCTTAGACATCGTCCATGAACACCTTCAGCCTGTATATTGTTCGTGCAGCTGTTTTAATGTACGCTATAAGAAGATTTTTGGATATTTTACCTCAGCCTTCTGTGTATATTCATTTAGAAAAACGAAATTTTCATTGGAGCCCGTTTGGCTTTGATAGTCTAGGGCCACTACTGGTAACTCTGGATTGTATTTTTAAGGGATCTACTTAAGTATAATTTTACTGAGGCATGGGACCTACGCACTATAATAATCTGCCTAACCTCATTCACACAATTACCGTTATCTGCATAGTGATTTCATCATTATCATAACGAGCCTTTAATAAGCTAGTCCTTGCACCAGATGTAGGCCCTAAGCCTATATTTTATCATTTAAGAAAAAATATATGATTTCGAAAACCTAAATTCCGTTTCGAACATATTTGAATAAATATGCTTCTAACTCACATATTTTGAATTATAATAATTCTACTTTTATATAGATATAAAGAGATATATACAAATAAATTTATTTGAAATGCCCATGTTATAATTCATCCTTAAAGGTTTATATGACAAACAGCTGGCTCATTGAATGTGACAATATTTCCGGTGATCGCTAATTAGAATACACAGATATGATCGATTATAGGCCATATTGCAAATAATTAGAACCTGGATTTGACACAATCGACAAAACATTTGTTTTTCAGTTTCCACGTGCAGTTGCGAACAGTCTCACATTTGTTGTTCGTCTATATGTCAAAGTAATGTCATTAATAAAAGAATGGATGTCCTCCGCAATTTTTCTCTCCTTAAATTATTATACACTGAAGTGTAATTTAAACAGATTAAAATTGTCGTGCAAATGTTGGTATCGTACACATATTGAAGACATTTCAAGGGGATATCGCTGAAGTTCAAGCATATTTTTTTCCATTTTTTCCATTCTGTTATGTGGTATATGTTTTGTGAAATGAGAATATGTCGTCGTCCGCGTAAGAGCTACATACCAGATGTGTCGGTCTTCACCAGAAACGTTTTATTTGGGTAACGAGGTCAAGATATAGCCTAAAATATATAATACTTTACATCGCACGATCCTTTCTTTGTCATGTATGATGACATGTGCAACTCATCCATCCTTAGTTAGAACGATCTCGCCCTCCACTATGTTCCGGGTTAGAACGCAGCATGTATCTGAAACGTAAGATACTCACATCATCACAAATGGTTAAAATGGCCGAAATATTTTTCGGGAGGTGTTTTAAAAATGCTCTCACTTGATAAATAACTGATGGAATGTTTCAAAATCAGCTGAGTGGATGCATGAAAGGTCACTAAGTTAGGTCAACCCAATTAAAATGCTCTTCGAGGGCGTTAATAGGGGTTAAATCGATCGCGTGTCGCCGGAGACACGCTATCTTACGGTTCAGATATGGAATGCTTGCTAACCCGTAACACGTTGTGGAGGGTGGCGTTTGCTAACTATCCATCCTTAGAGCAGTGAGCGCTATTACATGAAATTCGGAATATCGGTATGCATAACAAAGAAGGGATTTTGTGAGTTAAGATATATTTTTCAAATAAAAAAGTATACCTGAAGATCGCCGCACATTTTAGTGAGCTGAATGAAAGTAAAAAACACATTTTTCGTAGCCAGTAAATATTTTTTAAATGGCGAAAAACGTGTTAACTTTCACGATATTGAACGTCTGACCTATGATGACTAATGACTACGGTGACTGTTATAATCAGTTGGTGCAGTGGATAAATCTGCCTGCTTGGAAAGTTGGAGATCGCGGGTTCGAGCCCCACTCTGTCCTTCAAGTTTCAAAGAAACAAAACATTTCTGCCCCGTTCACTCGTAGTGATTCAATATTGTGGGGAACCTTCGTGACCGAGAGGTAGCGTACATGCTCGGCCTCAGATCGCCAGAGCTCAAAGTTCGAATCATGTGTCTTGAGGGCAGTGTCACTTTATTAATCTCACCATCCTCAGGAGGATCTTCTGGCCCAGTTTAGCTCATACGTGCACAAAGGAGGCCTAACACCCCATTCATTATTTTCTTTTATAATCAGTTATTAAAATGGGTCACTGGATTATACACATCACTCTCCAAAATCATGTTATTTATTATATGAGTAATAATGAGGCATTATCGTGACCGCCACCATGACCATGGAACGAAAACATTTTGCAATTAAATTAGTATCAGCTAGAAATTTCTGAGTGAGTGAATAATGTTTTACGTCGCATTTAACAAATCATGGCAATGTCGCGAGAAAATAAAGCCAAAAGTCGGAATTATGCTCCACTCTTGTCAAATGATTTAAAGGTTACCTTACTGTGCACAGTATCATAGA
Organism: Flabesymbios commensalis; assembly: GCA_964017125.1. Classification (NCBI taxonomy): domain Eukaryota; kingdom Metazoa; phylum Annelida; class Polychaeta; order Terebellida; family Flabelligeridae; genus Flabesymbios; species Flabesymbios commensalis. The sequence continues at coordinate 26,828,300 of OZ024902.1, read as the reverse complement.
CACCACTGCACTATCCAGGCCTTTGAACATTTCGGAGCACTGTATACGCACAACCTCGTTGACGACCATCGAACCGAGTCACATCTGGACCGAATTAGCCCTCGTGGCTGGCCTCTAAACCTAAATGTACTTTATATATACACCATAATCGTACACGTGCATGCGTCTTTGCTACTATTTATAAAAGTAGATATACTAGTAGTTGTTTTATGTCTGGTTTTAGTGCGGAAAACATAATGCATCATGTATTATATCATTAACATATTTATTTTGTATAGTTCTTTTACGTAAGAAGAAGAAGGAGGAGAAGAAGAAGAAGGGGACAATATTTAAGACAAAAAATTGTCTGTACCACTATGGCAAGCTTTAACACAAGAAAAATAATTATATGTTTTTTAATTATTTTCGTACGACCAATAGATTCGTACGAATTTTTATTTACTATTTTTTAGCGTTCGTACGGCGTCACATATGCTCGCAAAACCTTCTTACGAAAGTTACCGTTTAATTCGTATGAAAACGTTGCTGTCGCTTCACGCGACCACCTTACCAGAAGAGATGTAGCTGTTTTCAGCTCACCATATCTGAGCAAGGGTTGGTTTTCAGACATGTATAAGATACTGGTTGGTGACAGCATAGAGATAGTAGAGACTCTTCTATCTCCATGGTGACAGGGATGAGATAATAGTAATAAGTGATAGTAATAGGTGATAGCAGCAATTTCACTGTGATAGTAATATATAGCGAAAAATTGAAGGAATAGTAATAGATGGTCAAGTGATAGATAATATATGTACAACACGACATATCCTTTTTTAAATATATTTTTGATGACTCCTATTCACCAGTCGTCAAGAATAATTTTAAGAAGCGATATGCGGTACAATATGAGTGACAGTGTACGGCAACTTTTGGAAAATAACAATCCACAAAACAGAATACTTTCAAACTTAATGCTATGTGCCTTTTAATATTTACAAATATAACTTTGTATTACTGAACTTTTGTATGTTATCTTCTTTTGAAGGCTAATAAATGAATGAATGAATAAATAAACATAATGTTATCGTCGCTCTAATTATCTGGGACCTTAGTGCGGCTATTCCCCTTTGACATGCGTGGCTCAATACCCTATCAATCCTGCAGGTTATCATCAAATCATTTTTTATTCTAATTCTAATACTAAAAGAAAAGTTACTAGTATCACCTTTTGTCAAAATTTGTTTGCTATAATAAACATACATAATTGACAACTGCGACGCTGTGTCGCTGAGCTGAGCGTTGACACGTGAATGCTGCTTTTAGGGTCGACGCTTAGTTTGTGCGCCACCGCCGCCGTGTACGCCGCCGTTTTGCTTTTGCCACTCAATTTATAAGCCTCTATGCAGATTGTTTTTTAATTTCACTAATGTGCTGTGTATGCTTGGGGAATTCTTTTGGTGAAAAAAGTATGACCTCATCTGACCTGGCGATAATTTTCCAAAATACAATTGAAGGGCTCATCGGAAAAACGAGTCTAAGTCACATCACTTAGTGTAGGCCTATTACTTAGACTCGTTTTTCCACTGAGCCCTTCAATTGTACGACGATATACATTAAATTATGTGGAAATTGATGCTGTACGCTTGGATCGCCTTCATTAGCTTTTGGTGTATGTCGGATAACAGGAAATCTCCAAAATTGACCTTTTAAGATTAAAAAAAATGAACAGCTAATATTCAGTTGTCCTTCGACACAGTCAAAACAGAATGACGGTTTCCTTTCATTTTGGGCCAAAATTGAAGTCTCGCTACCGTGAACCACAACTTAAATTCGGTTAAAATTTGAGACCAAACATTTGCAAATCTTGATTTTTAAACACTTATTTAAACAGTGATTTAACCTGCTATTAAAACATATTAACAACGACTACGCTTGAAGGGTTAAGTTGTGTCTCGCTAGCGCCACCCACAGCGTCATACGTGTAAACATTTATAGCCAAACTCTTGCTTACTGGAAATTAAATTCATCTACAGTTTAGTAAAAATGATTTAAAACTATTATAATGTGTATTGGGACTGAAAGGGCTAAGTGTCCGTTTCCGCATGAGAATGTACCGGTAATCATCATACTTGCCTAGAATTCTTACAAAGGCTGCCAAATTTGACACAATATTGAATTTCGCTATTATTTGCGTAACCTTGGGGATAAACATGGATGAAAGTATAAATGATATGTGTACATGTATATAATACCGCTTTGGTATAATAATACCGCTTTGTTTTGTTCTGCATAGGTTCATGTATTATTATTATTATTATCATATTATTATTAATAACATACTAGTTATTATTTGGTTAGCAGATTAAATCAGTGCAACGTGTGTCACCTTGTTAAACTTGTACAATGTATGTAAACAAACTTCGTGACAGATCATCCAATGTTGATTCAATGCTGGTTCAGCGTTTACGACGCCGGCCCAGCATTTAACCAACCATGGGGGGATTTCTCAGAGACTGTTAAACTTGTACAATGTATGTCAACAAACTTCGTGACAGATCATCCAATGTTGATTCAATGCTGGTTCAGCGTTCACGACGCCGGCCCAGCATTTAACCAACCATGGGAGGATTTCTCAGAGATATGATAGAAACGCATTGTGTGACATTTAGTGATTCAACTTTCTCCACATGTTCCAAGTGTTTAGTAAGCGGGGATTTGGATTTATGTGGTGGTACACATGAGCCTATTGGCTAAAAGTATTAATTTATTTAGTATCTCTGAGAATTTGAAGATAGCGAATACTGCTATATTACATGACGTCCTGACGAAAATGGCCACGTTATATCTTTGCTATTAAGACATGACAGGTTTTCCCTCCTGCTGGGCACTGTATAATTCATATAGTTTTGGCTTGATTTTTTTATTAATTAATCAATGAATTCAGGTGACCTCTATGTTATGTATAATAATATAATAATTGTAATATACACTTGGATTCGACCACATTATAACCTGTTACACTAATTTATTGAACAAGGGAATCAACTGTGTCACGGAAAAATGCATGTAAGCATCAACTTTCATGGCCTCCCAGATATTCAATAAACCTTTTTATCAACCTGAAAATTACACCTATCTCATCAATAGTTATTATTCTTTCTAAACTGAATCTGCTGCCCCGAGTATATCCGTAATTCTAGTACAAATTCAGGTTTTGAGCAACACCATATTCATTTAGAGATCATCTGTATTGATTCCCCGAATCTGTCTTGTACACTCACGTCACAAAATAAGATCATGTGACCAGATGACAGAAAATAGCAGGGAGGCCAAGCCTATTAATCACAATGACCGTTGATACCAAACAGAGCCTGTTCCAAAAATACCACCCCCCCCCCCCCCTCCCCTAATTAGTTGTCCAGGGTACTAGACACCTTATACTACAACTTGGTAAAAAATGTGTCTGCCCTCTCTTAGTGTGTATCATGTAGGCTATATAGATAATGTGTTTATTTGTGGTGCTTTTAAGCACATGTTGTCTACTCAGGAATATATATGGAAAAATATTGTGCAAAAATAATAAGTTAAATAGTTTTCAAATGAGAATTTGGTTCTTTTTCCACGATTAAGTGAGAATATATATTGGGATTATAATGTAGACGTCGTCTGCTGATCAGACATTGGGGAATGGTGTAAAATGTGAGTTTAATTGCGGTTGTGAGAATTGTGTTGTACACTGTATGTCCACCCTTTATGACTATCTAAAGTGACCAGGGCTATTCTATTTCAAATGGGGATCTCATGCCTCCGTCACTCTGGTAATAGCCTACGTTAAAAAGTAGTTGTATCAGTGATAGAGGCTGTACTTTTCATTCAATTGTATTTTGACCCACGAGAATTACATTCGGTTTCTTGAAAAAATGATAAAAGCAAAAAAAAAAAAAATATATATATTTTTACACATTTTTATTGACATCACGTATGACTCTACGAAATTTTACAGAGCGCGCAAAACAAGAAGGCTTTAGTAAATATATATAGTATTTTACATTTAATATAAAGAGTAATAGTAACCTATTGTAAATTATATTTGTAAAATACTTTGGGTTAAAATATACAACTCACATAAGTATTGAAATAAACGTTTATATTGTTAAGTACAGTTTTCCCTCGGTCTGTATTTATGGATATAAACAATAATGCACAGTAGAATGTTTAAATGTTTTTTTTTTATCAAATAAAATCATACCACACTATAAGTAACACTTATAAGATAAAAGATTTGCATTGTTGTATAAAACACTAAATTTTCCACAATATATGTCATCGGGGTGGTCGGGATTCGAGAAAGCAAGATTCAAGTACTTGTGGGTACATAACCATTCTTTATTGACATACAAAGAAACCCTAAAGTGTTAGTTTGTCAGGAGTGACCACCGTCGGCCTCCAGATACGATACTCAGTGATAAAACGTCTCATATCTGCGATGAATGAATCAGTCATCGTCGTCGTCTCGTGTAGTTAGTCAAAATATATATAGTAAAATGAACAGTCTCAGTTCAGCTCTAGCACCTACAAATAAAATATAAACCGGAGATACTATTTTAAAAAATATAGTCAACACCGGTCCTGGCATCACGGCGAGTTGATGGTTATTAATTAAGTTAAGGAGATAATCTGCCCGTTCTTTCCAGGACTTCTCTTGTATCACATTTAGAGAATTAGAATAAAATTCGGGTCTTCTCCTAGTCCGAGTTGTCCTGCGCAGGGAATATCTTCAGACGAATTGTCAATCAAATTTACTGCATCATTATCGGGTGTTTCTGTTTCGTCCGACCATGGAGATACTATCTCCATGGTCCGACTGATCCACTAACCCTGTTAGTTCTACTTCAACTGCGTCGTTAACAGTTTCATACTCGGGAGGTGGTAATATAACCTTCTCGTCAATAACATTGTCTTGTTCAATATTCTGTTCAGGAGCTGGGATATTATCCGCCCTGTTAGCAGGATCTGAATGGTAATTTAAGATGAATGTCTTCCTGTTGTCTCAATGACGGGGTTATCCTGCCCATGTTCCTGCCGTGAGGGACGCTTAGGCTTAGACTCTTTAAAAGCTGGTTCTTCTCTGCCAATGGTTACTGTAGGTATTGGAAAATTATTTACCGGCAAAAGGTGATTTCTATGTAGTGTTCTCGGCTTGCCCTTACCATCTTCTCTCCTGACAATGTAGACAGGAATATTAGGGTCTTTCTGTTCAACGACTACATAGGGATCTTCCTCAAAACCGTCTGCTAATTTATGTTTTCCAGTGAATGCAAGTACTTTCACTAATACCCTATCTCCAATATCTAATACTCCTGCTCTCGCTCTCTTATCGTACCCAGTCTTCTGATCCTCCCTGGCCTTCTCTGCCTCCACATTAGCCAACTGGTAGGCTTCACGTAATTGTTTACGAAGGTTAGAAACATATCCAGGGATAGACTTCTCCTCTCGAAGATCAGGTAACCCTAAGGCTAGATAAATCGGCAAACGAGGCTGTCTACCGAACATCAGAAAATACGGACATTGAGCAGTTGAATCATGCTTGGTTGCATTGTAGGAATGTGTTAATGTAGCCACGTGAGCCTTCCAGTCACACTTTTTAGAAGGATCCGGTGTGCCCAACATATTCAGCAGTGTACGGTTGCATCTCTCTATCATACAGTTGCCTGAAGATCTATACGGACTAGTTCTAGTCTTCTTTATGCCTGTCAGATAGTTCCTTAATCACCCTGGATTCGAACGCCGCCCCTTGATCACTGTGCAGCTTGAGTGGAAATCCGAATGGAAAAAAAAACTTGCTTACTAGGACTTCAGCTGTTGTCTTGGCAGTTTGATTCCTTGCAGGTATGGCCTGAGCGAAACGGGTAAAGTGATCTGTAATAACTAAAATATGTTCAAATCCTCCTTTGCTTGGTTCTAACGTGAGATAGTCGATGGATACGAGCTCCAGAGGTTTACTGGTACGGATATTTACTAGCTGTTCACGGGGTGGGGGCCCTAGGGTAGTGGTTAGCTCCGCTGCCTTTAAAGCCAGAGTTGGGGCTTGGATCCCGGTCTCGGCGGTTTGAAAGAAACAAAAAATGTTTCTTCCCCATCACGTGTGAAAGTCAGTATTGTGGGGAGCCTCCGTGACCGAGAGGTAGCGTGCTCGGCCTCAGACCGCCAGGGCTCGAATTTCGAATCCTGTGTCTGGAGGACAGTGTCATCTCAATCATCTCACCATCCTCAGGAGGTTCTCCTGGCCCAGTTTAGCCTATATTTGCACAAAGGTGTCCTAAAGCCTGATTCATTTCATTTACTAGCTGTGCACGAGTACTGGTTGGACTTTTCCTCAAAATACACCTAACACATTCTTTAACCAATCTTTCTATGTCTGTAGTCATCCCTGGCCAATAGAATCGGTCTTTCGCTAATTCTGTAATCATATCTCTACCAAGTTGGCCGACGTCGTCATGTAATCCTTCTAACGCTTGCTGTCTAAAATCCTCGGGTAAAACTAGTTGTTTTCTCTCTTGATCCTTATAAATCACGACCCTGTACAGTACTCCTCTTATAATCTTTAGTCGATCCCATTCTCTCAGCAAAGTTTGAGTTTCTGTGTCACGTGGTGCTCTTTTCTTCTTGGGCCTTTGCTTACTGCAGACTTTCTGATGTAAATAACCAACAATTGGATCATCACGCTGCAGCTGTCTCCAGTTACGTGTAGACTCTGCTGTAGCACTAGGTGGATCATCCATCTCTACATCTTGGTTAAGTTGACACAGTGAATAAGCCCACGGGTTAGCAGTTAATCCTGCCTTAGATATAGCTGTTATGGCTTCTTTGGTCATTCGCTGGTAACCCTGCAGCAATGGAAGTCTCAAAAGAGAATCTGCATTCTGATTGCTATGCCCTGGGCGCTACATAATATCAAAATCATAAGCTGAGAGTGCTGCCAACCAACGGTGACCTGTAGCATCTAACTTTGCTGTCGTCAAAACATAGGTAAGAGGATTGTTGTCTGTAAATACAGAAAAACGATGACCCCGGAGATAATCTTTAAACGTTTCTGTTACTGACCACTTGAGTGCTAAGTACTCTGCCTTACTGAGTGATCTGCTGGCATAAGCGATGACTCTGAGTTTCCCTTCTTGCTCCTGACAAAGAACTGCGCCTAATTCCTCTCCACACGCATCAGTTTGAAGTACAAAAGGTATGTCATAATCAGGGTATGCCAAAATAGGCGGAGTTGTGAGCTTTTCTTTCAGAGTGTCAAAAGATCTCTCCTCAGCGGTACCCCACTTTCAATTGATATCAACTTTCGTCTTTCTCCTCTTCTTTGGTGCACCTCCGAGTAAATCAGTTAATGGTTTGGCTATCTTCGCAAAATCCTTGACAAATTTTCTATAGTAGCTGGCTAAACCTGAGAATTATCAGACCTCTTCTGCATTAGTTGGTGTTGGCCAATTTTTCACCTTTTCGATCTTCTCAGGATCTGTTCCAATACCGACCTTTGAAGTGACATGTCCACAAAAAGTACATTTTTCCTGACAAAATTTACACTTGTGTGGTGCAAGTTTAAGACCATAGAGTCTGATTCTAATAAATACATGTCTAAGACGAATCAAGTGTCCAGCAAAATCTTTGAATGGTACATTTAAGTCGTCCAGAAAACAGAAAGACTCCTTCAGGTATATATCACCAAGGACACGCTCCATTAGTCTCTGAAAGGTACTCGGGGCATTGGTCAATCCAAAGAGCATTTTGTTCCAGTGATAAAAACCCAAGTAGTCCAACAGTAAAGGCACTTTTTTCCTTATCTTTTTCAGCCATTTCGACCTGGTAGTAGCCCATATGAAGATCTAGACTAGAGAAATAGCTGTTTCCTGAGAGATTATCCAGCGTCTCATCTATACGTGGTAATGCGTATGAATCCTTAATCGTCCTAGCATTAAGTTGACGGTAGTCGACGCAAAATCGTAACATATTATTCTTTTTACAAATCAAATAAGCCTAAAAAGTCTGCACGTGAAAGTTGTGTCCCCTCTTTAGGTTTAGTCTGTTCCAGTTCAACTTCCTGAAGTTCGCAAAGTAGCTGTGAGGGCTCCACTCTGAGTGGTCTGTTGGTGAGGTTCGATATCTCCACAGGTATGTCTGTTTCACCTACTTTACAGTCGAACATGACCGGCATGATTTCAGCACCAACTGGAAAAGTAGCTCTATCAGATGGATGTACCATGGCGAGGCGGTTTCTGAAACATTTCCCTCTTACCACTTTAGCTGGAACGGTGATAGTTTCATTCCTCTTGACTAGAATTCCACCTGTTGAAGCACACTTCAGCATTCCTATTCTTCCCTGGTCTATTTGCTTTGCATTAGTGGACGATGAGTGAAGGGTGAATTGCCATGCTGCATTCAGGTTTGATACCCTCTGATTCCCCAAAATCTAGTGAAAGTTCCTCTTTAGCGCCATCAATACATTAGTACCGAGAAGTGATGGTGTATCAGGAAAACCAATAATAAAGCAGGCAATTCGACACCTGGCCCCATCGACACACGTATGTTCACCTCTGTGTAGCCTAAATACTGCAACATCTGTCCATTAGCACATTCAACCCTGAGAATATCCTTCACTGGATATAACTGGACACTGTCCCCTAGTAGTCTGAATCCTGTTTCAGTAATTGAAGAAACGGTGCTACCGGATTTAGATTCATTTATTAGACCAAAGAGAGTAAGTACATAGTAATATAAAAGCGGTGGTATATATTTTTGATAATCAGGAGATCTCCACTAAGACCAAGCAATGGTCGCTAGCGTGGAGGCCACCTACATTACATTACATTTATATTACAGGTGTATTCAATATTTCAAGTACATATTAATGAAGTTAATGAAGTTAATGATGTTAACTCCCTGGCTGTCACCTCAGTACTAAGATAGCTCGAAGACCAAGGCGACAGACAGGGAGCTATCATCAGACAATATAAACCAATATTGTGAATAGAAAAACTATTATATAATAGTAGGCCTAAGTATCATGAAAGTTTATTATAAAAAAAATGACTAATACATTTGAGAATTTAGTTGCAATAAATACTAGAACTTCTCGGGTAAATTAGACCCTACAAAAATTAACACTCTATCAGACTGTAAGGTATAGGCAATATGATAAAAGACGGAAAATTTGTTGTAATACACAAACATATTTTATTGAATTGCGCTACAAACATAGCACCGAGGAATATGACAAATACTGTCGTAGCTGTTTAATATTGATGATTTTGCATAAGTGATGACACCTTACAAACTGTGAGTAAAAAACTTTTTCTTTATATTTGTTGGGCAGTTATTGATTGCATTGGGTATATTATATAATAAGCACTGTCTAGCAAATTCATGTTTTATATGACATTTATATAGATTTTGATTCTTTGTATTATAATTATGTTCCCTTGTTCTAAACTGGAGATTCACAAAGAATGTGGGCAAAGTGTGTTTTAAGTATTGGTAGTATAATTTAAATTGCTGTATTTTAAGAATATCCTCTACTTTTAAAATATGCAAGTTTTTAAATAGTGGATCAGTATGGGCAAACATTTTGTTTTTTGTTATAATTCGAATACATTTATTTTGCAAGTTTGTTAGTTTGGATGGCTGGTGTTCCCAAACTATGAGCGAATAATTTATGTGTGGTAATAACAGTGAGTTGTAAAGCGTGATTAAAATATTTAAGGGTATATGATTTTTCAATCTTGTTAGGACGCCGATGATGCGTGATTGTTTCAGGACAATGTGGTATATGTGATCATTCCATTTCAATTGCTTATTAATAATTAAACCTAAGAAATTAAAGTTTTCGACGCATTCAATAACGTTATTGTCTATTTGTATTAATGGTATAGGTGTTTGTTTTCTTGCCGAACGAAAAACAATAAATTTGGATTTGGAAATATTTAGAGAAAGTTTGTTTACTTTAAACCTTATTGAGAGTTCTGCTAGTTCTGCATTGATAATATCTGTATTATAAATAGCATTCTTCGTTATTAGAGTCGTGTCGTCTGCAAAAAGGGTAAAATGAAAGAGATTGGAAGATTTATGTATATCATTTACATAAATTAAGAATAGTAAAGGCCTCAAAATGGAACCTTGAGGTACCCCAGTAGTTATTTTCAAGAACTTTGAGTCAGTATTATCATAATGTACATATTGTTGTCTATTTGTTAAATAACATTTTAATAAATTTATATAATTACCTGTTAGTCCATAGCATTTTAATTTGTATAGTAATATATCATGGTCTAATGTGTCGAAGGCTTTGGATAAATCAATGAATACCTCGCCTTTATCCATTTTAGATAACAACCTGTTTACTAGTTCTAGAGCGGCCAATTCCGTGGAATAACCCTTCCGAAAACCATATTGACTCTCGTAGAATACATTTTAATCTTCAAAATATTTGTATAGTTGTTGATAAATTTTTCTTTCAAAAAGTTTGGATATTGATGGTGATAGAGAAATGGGCCTGTAATTTGAAAATATAGATTTATCTCCCTTTTTGAATAATGGGATGACTTTTGCTATTTTTAATTTGTCAGGGAATATACCCGTTGTTAGCATTTGATTAACAATGAGTGTTATTGGTTTAACTAGGTTTAGTTTAATAGATTTAAGTAAAGTGTTTGATAACCCATCACATCCTGTACTATCTAAATCGTCTATCAGTTTGCTCCTATGAGTTGAAAGGTAAAAATGTTATCATTTTGATTTATTAAAAAGTTTTTGAAATTATTTCTAGAAAGGAAACTAATTTTTTTTTGCCAGATTTGGTCCGATATTTGTAAAGAAAAAGTTGAATTCATTCGCAATACTAGTTGTATCTGTAACTACGGTATTGTCAATTTTGAAAAAATTCAGGGTTATGCAAAAATTCTTGCATAACATTTTATTTATAGCTGACCAGCTAAGGTTACATTTTGACTTTTGAAAATTTGTAGTGTTATAATTTTTTTTTGCCAATCTAAGCGATTTTTTCATTATGATGTTATAATTTCGTAAATTTGTTTCTATTGTATTGTAATGAGGAGATTCATGTGATGTTCTCCCAAGTGCCAAGTGTATTTTATTTTTTAATTTGATTGACTTTAAAATACCTGTTGTAATCCATGGCGTACTCTTGTATTTGTATTTTTTTTTTTTTTTTTTTTGGAGAATGTTTTTGTTTCATTGCACATATTAAGTCGTGTAATACATCATATTTATTGTTGGGATTAGATTCTAAATTCACATCAAGTAATTCCATAATATTGGAGCTTGAAAGTTCTTCTTTAAAATTCTGGATAGCATTGGACGTTTGTTTATTGATTGTTATATATTTATGTGGGATAATGTTAACCGTTCTTAGATTTAATGACATGAAATATGGTTGGTGATCTGATAATCTATCTACAAGAATGCCAGACTTAGATTTTAAAGATATATTTGATAATTTGCGAAGAAAATTGTCGATAAGTGTACCTGTCCTATGTGAAAATCGTGTAGGCAAAGTAATTTCAGGCAAAAAGCCAATAGTAGTAAAAGAATTATAAAAAGCTAATACTTTATCTTTAGTCTTTATGTCTAGTAAATTAATGTTGAAATCGCCAGCTATAATGACTTCGGAGTGGGATTGTTCCAATTGAGCTAATATTGGGGAAAATACATCAATAAATGTTTTGTGATCGGTGGATGTTTCTCTAGGAAGTCGGTAGAAATTCCCAAAAATTACTTTTCTAGAGAGCATACTGCTAGTTATTTCAATAACTTGACATTCCCATAAAGTTGAGATTTTATGATATTATAGTTAAAGTTGTCATTTAAACATATAACGAGACCTCCTCTTTGACTACAAGTTTTTCCTTGAGATATGCAGTTATAGCCATTTAAATTAAATAATGATATATCATCGTGCTCATTTAACCATGTTTCCTGATTGCATATTGCACTCAGAGGTGGACAACATAGTGTTACCTCATTTATAAAAAAATCAATTTCATCAAATTTTGATCTAAGGCTTGCAACATTAATACTTATTACTGTAAATGATTTGTCATTATCTTGTAGAAAAGTTAAGAAAGATTTGTGGTCATAGTAAGGATAGTGTTTATCAAAAATCAAGGTAGAATTATCAAATTCTTCTTCACTGGTATGATTTTGTAATAAATCGGTCAATGTATTATTATTTTCGCCTTCTATATATTGCAAGGGTTCGCTAGCCATGTAAAATTTGGGTAAACGTCATACTAACGTCAACTATGACAAGAGTAATAATGTGTAGGCCTACCACAAAGTTTAAATATAGACATTTGCAAATGGTCATGAATCTGCATAATAACAAGGTGCAAAAAAAATGGAAATAGTGCAGACAAAACGAAAATGCCGACATGACTGTACAGCAAAAATTGTCGTGGTTGTCACATGTTGTGTGTGACGTGTTGATATGTTGTGACATTTCGTCAGGAAAGAGAGAGGAGATGTACAATTCCAGATAATATGATTTGTCGAAACGAAGTTGTTCAGATGGCGGTACATCGTCTGTTACGATAGACCAATATCAAAACATCATCAGTTCAACGGCCCGCGTCTGTCGGGGTAACATACATCCTCACCAGACACCAGACGCCAATCAGTGCCGGGCCAAAGCTGGTCCACCGTCTACGACGTTGGACCGACGCTAAAACAGCACCGACCCAACGACGTTGGACAACATCAAAACAACACTGATTCGGCGTCACGATTAAAGCACATTTCAGTTATCATGGTTATAGAAAATTCGCAATATATAACATAATTCGATGTTTATATTAATATGTCAATATGACCACATATACTCAAACATGTAAAATCCATATATATGTACATACACGCATCCATATAGCTAAACATACAAACATATAAACATACGAAAATATCCACACATACATGTATACGAACATGCTAGTTTGATATTTCATTATACATGTAATGTGCTGAAAATAGTGTCAGTAATGACAACATCAAATGAATGAAACATTATGGAGCAGCACAACACCTGATAAAAATGAATAGATAAAAGTGATAATATTTTTTATGGCGTAATTGTATGTAGACAGCCCTGTGTGACCAGATAATAAAGTACACTCAGTATGTTCATAATAATTCGGGTGTAAATGAAAACTAAGTAAACATACCTTTTTAAAAATACAGAGTTTTCGTAAAATGAAAGCTCTTTTTATCGGACACAAAATAGATTTTAATCTTAGGCGAATCCCAAGCTATGTAATTCGTGGTTTGTTCGGATCTCGATTTGTTTGTAACAGTCTCTTTTAGCAATGAAATCTTGAGGGTGGTTCAAACCGAAAATTAATCCGAAAGAAATATAAATTTATATAGCAGATTCTATGTCTATCAAGAAAATCTTGTATTTTAAATACGTTTCAATAGTTCTTTTATATGTTAGATATAGTTTCGCATTGTTTTTGAATATGTTCAACCATATGTCAGTGGTTTTTTAGATTGACTTCGATTGATCATCGCCGACATCGGTCCAGTCACATGGTCAACTTCAAAAATTCTGATATTATCGCTCACGTTGAATTCGTGTTTTTGTTAACTATTAATAATAGTATTATCCGTACGCGCTGTTAATTAAATGTCAAAGTTACTCGAGTCTATTTATAGTCTAGTCTCGGCTCTAACCGTTACTCTTAACTGTTACTGTTAGTGTTAGTATACTCTATAGACTATACTCTATTATTGCCATAGGCTCCTGGCCTAGCCGCAGTAGGCCAGGGCTAGGACTAGACTTTGGTCTAATTAATTTTAAGTCTAATAGTCTAATTCTAGACATTGCACATTAAAAAATTGTAGCTGTCTACAAAAACGTATATAGGCCTAGTCTAATCGCTTTTTGTTTCATTTCATGAAATCAAAAATTAAAATATACGATGTAGACTAGTCTACCATTAGACTGGTTGCAGCGTCATTATTAGTGTAATAGTCGGCAGCACTTCCAGTCTCTGACAGTGACATATTTTTGGAGTGACAAATTCATAATACAAAATTCATCCGGATTGAATTTGGTTTGGACTGTTCTTTCATGATTTCAAAAAATGTAGAATAAAAAATATACAATCTTAGGAATTTAAGCGCTAGTGTTAACTTTAAATTAAGTTAAAAGCACAATGACCATATGATTTTGATTTAATTTAAATCAATGAGAGTGGTGATAGTTGTTTTGAAATTTGATTTAAAATAACAAGAATCGATGAACTTATTGGGGCGATAACCAATCGCACATTTAAAATTTTCAGCTGTCTATACTTTATTTTATATGACTATATGATTCTATAAAGGAAATTTATGTTACAAATAATTTTAATAGTTTGTGTATATATTTGATAATAGCTTTACGTGGTTATTATTGAATCTGTCTGACCAATTATTTGGATTATGACCCTTATCTTTGTCACATTGACATTGTTGTCTTTTCATGTGGTCTAGTCAGTCTCAAAACCTTACATTATCGTTCACTCATTCTTCGTTTCAATCGTTAATTTCCGTTGTTATTAAATTATCAAATTTAACAAATTGAGCATAAAACAAGAACTCTTATAACTGCAGAGTAACACTGGTCGGTTCCTCATTTATCAAACATTTGCGGAATGACATAACGAAAAAATCATTTGCATTTTTGCATCCTAATTTGGATAACTTTTAATATGTCAAGGGGGATGGAAAATGTTTCATTTTGTCACATAAAAATTTTGGTTTCATTCAGTTGAAAAAGTACTATGTTAACTTGTTGTGATTCGCTGAGTAATCATTTGAGATGGCGTTCACTTTAATGCTATAGGCAATATTTATTTTATAAATCAACGATAATTGTGTCAGAAAATTTGTTTAACAAAGATTGATTAACTCTTGAGGCGATAACCACTTTGGCTGCTTTTATGCATTTATGCTAGTTTGTGGTTGACTCACTGATTCCTTTCAGGAACTGTTTTTCCTGTGGGCCATTCTCTGGCATTGCCACTGCGGCCTTGTGGGGTTTCAGATAGGTCTTGATGTCAGGAACATATGTTTTTGGCCTTTTTTCCTCGTGGTTAGGAGTTTCATCTTTATTACTTAAATTTTTTTGGGTACATTTTATCGTGTGATTTGATTGGTCAACTTTATAAATTATCTTGTTAAGAAGATTGATTCTTGTTGTGATTCGCTGAGTAAACATTTGTGATGGCGCTCACTTTAATGCAATAGACAATATTAATTTTATAAATCAATGATAATTGTCTCAGAGAATTTGTTTAACAAAGATTGATTAACTCTGGAGGCGATAACCACTTTGGCTGCTTTTATGCATTTATGCCAATTTGTGGTTGACTCACTGATTCCTTTCAGGAACTGTTTTTCCTGTGGGCCATACTTTGGCATTGCCACTGCGGCCTTATGGGGTTTCAGATAGGTCTTGTTGTCAGGAACATATGTTTTTGGCTTTTTTCCTCATTTTTTGGAGTTTCATCTTTGTTACTTAAGTTTTTTGGGTACATTTTATCGTGTGATTTGTAGGGCAAAAATTTACAAATAATATAAATAAATAAGAGGAGCAATTGTTGTTTCTAGGATTTGATTTAGCAAGAATTGATAAACTCTGGAGGCGATAATCACATTGGCTGATGCCAATTTGTGGTGGACCCACTGATTCCTGTCAGGATTTGTTTCCTGTAGGCTATTTTCTGGCCTCGCCAGTACAGCTTTCGGTTTCAGATAGGTCTTTGTCAAAACTATGTTTTTGGCACCTTTCCTCTTTGATTGGAGTTTTCTTTTTTGTTACTTTTGGTCAATGAAGCATACATACCAGCTACTCTTAATCTCAAATTAAAATATACAATATTAGTGCTCATAAGGATATTTGAAAATAATTCATTTTAGGAAGTTAAGATTCAACGTTCTCATCAGTAATAATTTAAATTAATGAGAAGAGATATAGTTGATAATCTCTTGATTTCATTTTATATAATTAATGCAATTATGCCAATTTGTGATGACTCTGGAATAATCCCAGGGGCTGGTTTTCCTGTAGGCCATTCTCTGGCTTTGCCAAAGTGACCTTAGGTTTCAAGTGGATCCTATGAAATTATGTTTTGGGTCACCTTTTTCTTTCTAAGTTTTCTTCTTCGTTGCTTGTTTTGTAAAGCTTAGTGATCCAGCTGCTTTGAAATTAAATAATAATAAAAAAAAAAAAAAAAAAAAAAAAAAAAAATGGCCACAAGAATTAAATCTTTCATCATTCTTACTTATATATATATATATATATATATATATATATATATATATATAATAAATAATTTGTAAATTGAAATAATTCGGAAGAGTATCCAAGTGTAGGAGTGTAAGGTAAAAGCAACATAATTATTCAATTAAACTACTGCAAGAACATATTATTAGTCAATAAATACAAGGTCAGTTACAACAAGACTTGGCCAGTTGTTCCAGGCCGCAGTAATTATTGCATGCCTTATACGCCAACTACATGATGCTCTATGTCTAGCTTGATAATTCCAGCATCAGGACTTGCGCCAGCTGCTGAAATCAGTGCTAGTAATGATAGACAGGATGCATCCGGACTTGCGCCAGATGCAATGAACTTCATGAAGAACCAAACATATGATTATTCATTTGCTAGTTCGGCAGGACTTGCGCCAGCTGTTCTAACTATAGCTAACATGATGGGGAGTGATTTGCCAACTGGATTTGGGCCAGTTGGTTTTTGATACAATATCCACAAGCTCATTCTTACAGGTAGAATTAGTTTAATCTAGCATCAGGATTTGCGCCAGCTTCTGAAATCAGTGCTAGCAAGGATGGGCAGGATGCATCCGGACTTGCGCCAGATGCAATAAACTTTGTGAAGAACCAAACATATGATTTTCCATTTGTTAGTTCGGCAGGACTTGCGCCAGCTGTTCTAACAATGGAAAACACGATGGGGAGTGATTTGCCAACCCGATTCCGGCTAGTCGGGTTTTGATACAATATCCACAAGCTCATTCTTACAGGTGGAATTAGTTTAATCTAGCATCAGGATTTGCGCCAGCTGCTGAAATCAGTGCTAGCAAGGATGGGCAGGATGCATCCGGACTTGCGCCAGATGCAATAAACTTTGTGAAGAACCAAATATATGATTTTCCATTTGTTAGTTCGGCAGGACTTGCGCCAGCTGTTCTAACAATAGAAAACATGATGGGGAGTGATTTGCCAACCCGATTTCGGCCAGTCTGTTTTTGATACAATATCCACAAGCTCATTCTTACAGGTGGAATTACTTTGAATGTGAATGATTTATGTCCTTTTTCTTCTCCCTTAGAAGAGAAGAAAAAGCTAAAATTTTGCTTTTTCGTCAATAACTGCGTGAGTAAGAAATTATTATTATGATTTTTTTTGATTTTTTTTTTTTTTTTTTTAGAATTCTTTAGATCTTGCTTTTGAATGTATATATAAACAACATTTTTAGTGAATACAGCAATACTCAAGATGTGGACCATTTCCTCATGTTCCTAATTTGCTTAAAATCCTTCTAAATCTATGTTTTGTGGTCTTCTTATGTTTTCAAAGTGTGTCTGCAATACCTAGGTCAGCTCAAAATGAGGTCTGTATACTTCTGGGTCAGATTTTACACTTACAGAAAATAAAATTTCACTGACATATAAATCCAGCCAGTCAAAACACTACTCAGACTTGCTTCAGGAATTATAAATACAGTAGATGTTATGATAATGTGTCCCTTATTATCACTTCTGTAGATATCCTAATTTCAATTTAAAAACTAAATTTCAGACTATATAGCACTTTACTATTTAGAATTAGTGTTGTTTCTGATGCCGCAAGTAATGGTGGATTAGACAGATGAGAGGAATTCATATGTGCTCTTACGATGCATTCGTAAGTTTGTGTTGTGGGGGTCAGACACTTTGTGTCTGTGTGCCGTTTTCATACCCTCCTCAACAACAGATAATCTTGTTTAATAATGTTATTGATAGATTTTGTCAATATTATGTAATTTGTATGTAATGATACAAGAGCCAATGTTCATTAATATATTAATGTGAACAATTAGTAGATTGTTATTGATAGGTTTGGTTTTGTGTGAACAATTACTAGATTGTTATTGATAGTTTTGTTGATATTATCTAATTTGTTTGTAATGATACAAGAGTCAAAGTTCACATTTAAATAGTAGATTAGATCAATCAGAGACATGTATAAATATTCATAGTAGATTAGATCAATCAGAGACATGTATAAATAGTCCTAGTAGATTTGATCAATTTGAGACATGTATAAATATTCATAGTAGATTAGATCAATTAGAGACATGTATAAATATTCACTGGTTAATCCTGTTAACTGACTGTCAAGTAAATTTATACCTATTTTGGTCTTAGGGCTTCACTCTGTTACAACCACGTTTACATTTACAACATTTGAAGTGAAGCCCTTTTTATTTGTAGTCGTTTAATTTGATGTTTATTTTTAATAAACAAATTTTCCCCATTTGATGTGTCTGTTTTTTGTACGATAAATACAGAGTTTTCGTAAAATGAAAGCTCTTTTTATCGGACACAAAATAGATTTTAATCTTAGGCGAATCCCAAGCTATGTAATTCGTGGTTTGTTCGGATCTCGATTTGTTTGTAACAGTCTCTTTTAGCAATGAAATCTTGAGGGTGGCTCAAACCGAAAATTAATCCGAAAGAAATATAAATTTATATAGCAGATTCTATGTCTATCAAGAAAATCCCACCTCCTCCCGCTTCCATCCGCTGCAAGTTTTTTGTTCATTTTTCTTCTGACCGTTTTCATACCCTCCTCAACAACAGATAATCTTGTTTAATAATGTTATTGATAGATTTTGTCAATATTATGTAATTTGTATGTAATGATACAAGAGTCAATGTTCATTAATATATTAATGTGAACAATTAGTAGATTGTTATTGATAGGTTTGGTTTTGTGTGAACAATTACTAGATTGTTATTGATAGTTTTGTTGATATTATCTAATTTGTTTGTAATGATACAAGAGTCAAAGTTCACATTTAAATAGTAGATTAGATCAATCAGAGACATGTATAAATATTCATAGTAGATTAGATCAATCAGAGACATGTATAAATAGTCCTAGTAGATTTGATCAATTTGAGACATGTATAAATATTCATAGTAGATTAGATCAATTAGAGACATGTATAAATATTCACTGGTTAATCCTGTTAACTGACTGTCAAGTAAATTTATACCTATTTTGGTCTTAGGGCTTCACTCTGTTACAACCACGTTTACATTAACAACATTTGAAGTGAAGCCCTTTTTATTTGTAGTCGTTTAATTTGATGTTTATTTTTAATAAACAAATTTTCCCCATTTGATGTGTCTGTTTTTTGTACGATAAATAAGAATTACCGAAAGTAACGGCTACGGAGTCATTGGGTAAGACTGGAGCCTGGTTTCCAGCACCTGATGTGCTGGCCTGCTGCACAGGTTGAGCAATAGTTTGTGTCTGTTGGGGAGATGGAGCAGTATTTGCTAATGGTGTGGATGTATGAAGTGGATCTCCAGGAACTGTTGTTACAACCAATAATGTAATACACTCCCGATAATGTAATACTTCCCGATAATGTAATAAAAATCAACCAATAATGTAATACTTCCCGATAATGTAATAAATTTAACCAATAATGTAATAAACTTTTTTTTGCTAAAATCCTTTTAATATGCCCATTGGGATTCAAAAACCTGTTTTCAAAATGGCCGCCATAACAAGTAGAAGAATATCTTGAAATATATCAATTATAACATTTTGCTCCAATAATGCAATAAACTCCCGATAATGTAATACTTCCCGATAATGTAATAAAATCAACCAATAATGTAATACTTCCCGATAATGTAATAAATTTAACCATTAATGTTTTAATATTTTTTAAAGTGAATCTATCTTGCTAAAATCCACTTAATATGCCCAGTGGGATTCGGATAACTATTTTCAAAATAGCCGCCAATAATATTAGAGGAATACCTTGAAATATGTCAATAATAATATTTTGCTCCAATAATGTAATAAACTCCCGATAATGTAATACTTCCCGATAATGTAATAAAAATCAACCAATAATGTAATACTTCTCGATAATGTAATAAATTTAACCAATAATGTAATAAACTTTTTTTTTTAAGTCATTCTATCTTGCTAAAATCCTTTTAATATGCCCATTAGAATTAAAAAACCTGTTTTCAAAATGGCCGCCATAAAAACTAGAGGAATATCTTGAAATATATCAATTATAACATTTTGCTCCAATAATGTAATAAACTCCCGATAATGTAATACTTCCCGATAATGTAATAAAATCAACCAATAATGTAATACTTCCCGATAATGTAGTAAATTTAACCAATAATGTAATAATCTTTTTTTTTTAATCAATCTATCTTGCTAAAATCCACTTAATATGCCCAGCGGGATTCGGATACCTATTTTCAAAATGGCCGCCATAAAAATTAGAGGAATACTTTGAAATATGTCAATTATAATATTTTGCTCCAATAATGTAATAAACTCCCGATAATGTAATACTCCCCGATAATGTAATAAAAATCAACCAATAATGTAATACTTCCCGATAATGTAATAAATTTAATCAATAATGTAATAAACTTTTTTTTGCCAAAATCCTTTTAATATGCCCATTTGGGATTCAAATACCTGTTTTCAAAATGGCCGCCATAAAATGTAGAAGAATATCTTGAAATATATCAATTATAACATTTTGCTCCAATAATGTAATAAACTCCCGATAATGTAATACTTCCCGATAATGTAATAAAATCAACCAATAATGTAATACTTCCCGATAATGTAATAAATTTACCATTAATGAAATAATATTTCTTAAAGTGAATCTATCTTGCTAAAATCCACTTAATATGCCCAGTGGGATTCGGATAACTATTTTCAAAATGGCCGCCATTAATATTAGAGGAATACCTTGAAATATGTCAATAATAATATTTTGCTCCAATAATGTAATAAACTCCCGATAATGTAATACTTCCCGATAATGTAATAAAAATCAACCAATAATGTTATACTTCCCGATAATGTAATAAATTTAACCAATAATGTAATAAACTTTTTTTTTTTAAAGTCATTCTATCTTGCTAAAATCCTTTTAATATGCCCATTAGAATTAAAAAACCTGTTTTCAAAATGGCCGCCATAAAAACTAGAGGAATATCTTGAAATATATCAATTATAACATTTTGCTCCAATAATGTAATAAACTCCCGATAATGTAATACTTCCCGATAATGTAATAAAATCAACCAATAATGTAATACTTCCCGATAATGTAGTAAATTTAACCAATAATGTAATAATCTTTTTTTTCAATCAATCTATCTTGCTAAAATCCACTTAATATGCCCAGCGGGTTTCGGATACCTATTTTCAAAATGGCCGCCATAAAAATTAGAGGAATACTTTGAAATATGTCAATTATAATATTTTGCTCCAATAATGTAATAAACTCCCGATAATGTAATACTCCCCGATAATGTAATAAAAATCAACCAATAATGTAATACTTCCCGATAATATAATAAATTTAATCAATAATGTAATAAACTTTTTTTTGCCAAAATCCTTTTAATATGCCCATTTGGGATTCAAATACCTGTTTTCAAAATGGCCGCCATAAAATGTAGAAGAATATCTTGAAATATATCAATTATAACATTTTGCTCCAATAATGTAATAAACTCCCGATAATGTAATACTTCCCGATAATGTAATAAAATCAACCAATAATGTAATACTTCCCGATAATGTAATAAATTTACCATTAATGAAATAATATTTCTTAAAGTGAATCTATCTTGCTAAAATCCACTTAATATGCCCAGTGGGATTCGGATAACTATTTTCAAAATGGCCGCCATTAATATTAGAGGAATACCTTGAAATATGTCAATAATAATATTTTGCTCCAATAATGTAATAAACTCCCGATAATGTAATACTTCCCGATAATGTAATACAAATCAACCAATAATGTTATACTTCCCGATAATGTAATAAATTTAACCAATAATGTAATAAACTTTTTTTTTTTAAAAGTCATTCTATCTTGCTAAAATCCTTTTAATATGCCCATTGGGATTCAAAAACCTGTTTTCAAAATGGCCGCCATAAAAACTAGAGGAATATCTTGAAATATATCAATTATAACATTTTGCTCCAATAATGTAATAAACTCCCGATAATGTAATACTTCCCGATAATGTAATAAAATCAACCAATAATGTAATACTTCCCGATAATGTAGTAAATTTAACCAATAATGTAATAATCTTTTTTTTAAGTGAATCTATCTTGCTAAAATCCACTTAATATGCCCAGTGGGATTCGGATAACTATTTTCAAAATGGCCGCCATAAAAATTAGAGGAATACTTTGAAATATGTCAATTATAATATTCTGCTCCAATAATGTAATAAACTCCCGATAATGTTATACTTCCCGATAATGTAATAAAAATCAACCAATAATGTAATACTTCCCGATAATGTAATAAAATTAACCAATAATGTAATAAACTTTTTTTTTTTAAGTCATTCTATCTTGCTAAAATCCTTTTAATATGCCCAGTGGGATTTGGATACCGGTTTTCAAAATGGCCGCCATACAAACTAGTGGAATATCTTGAAATATATCAATTATAACATTTTACTCCAATAATGAAATAAACTCCCGATAATGTAATACTTCCCGATAATGTAATAAAAATCAACCAGTAAAGCTAGATATAGAGACGAAATTCCCGATTTCTTATTTTGGACATGCATGTCCAAAATAAGGGAAATACGGGAATTAATCTCTATACCTAGCCAAACTGTTAAATCATAGGGGGAGGGGGGTAGAGTTTTAATTAAGGTGAAGCATATTTTATAACATGATATATTTTCTGAGAATAACGGTAGGCCCCTACCGAATTTTCCGCATGCAAAATACTGACATTACCTACATGTACAACTAGGCCTATTAAACTACATAGGTGTGATTAAAACAAAATATTCTCGAAGAACCTTCCCCATATATTTCAAAATATTCCTCTATTTTTATAACGGTCATTTCGAAAATAGGTATCCGATTCCTACTGGGCATATTAAATGGATTTTTAGGAAGCTAAAATAACTTGAGAAAAAATGTTTATTACATTTATTACATTGTCGGGAGTTTATTACATTATTGGAGCGAAATATTATAATTAATATATTTCAAGATATTCCTCTAGTTTTTATGGCGGCCATTTTGAAGATAGGTTGTGTACATGTGGTATACATGTACATTAATAATTGCTATTTTATTTTGCAAAATACAACTTGAATAATTATGCATTCAACAAATATTTCTTAGTATCTTGTGTGACTGAAATGTGTATGCATTTGAATTTCACATAGTTTACATTGGGTACTATTTTTAAATCGATACTACTTTACAGCACATCTATTTCCATTTAGACCGTGGTAAAATAGGCCTACATTAATTAGAAAAATCATCATGTAACGTATGGAAACTGTGTTTTAATTGGAATATATTTCATAGAAATATCATTAGTTTGTATGTGAAAGTTGAGTAAGAAAAGCTTTATATTGTATATACTGTAATCGTCCACAAAAAAGCCATGTTACTGTTTATTCTTGGAAAGCCCTATCTACTGATGTATTTTGAATTCCACTTTTGTAGAGAATTGTAGTGTAATTTGATTTTTCTATACAATAGGGGAAGTTAGGTCTTTCATACAGTGTGCTTCATGTTATAGCTTTGTTGATAACATGTTTACCATGTCTACAGATCCAAGCCAAATACTAGTATGTACAAAGTGGCGTTAACATTTGTATAACTTGTTGAGTCTCAAATGGTCTGCAATGTCACTGCTGGTATTTTTTATACCTCATAAACTACATGAGTATTATATTTAACATTGTCTGTCAAGTATGTATTAATTTTCCACAATGATATATAATTATATTTTTTTCAGATATATGCATATATATATTGATCAATGGAAATATTCCCACATTTTACCGTCTTCGTTTTTGTTATTATTGTGTTTTACGTTTCATACAAAGCTTTTGTTTTCTGGACTATTTTGTAAATGGTCAGTTCTCAGTGAAAGGTTCGTTAATTTTATCGTATTGCACTATGCTTCTTCAATGTTGATCATGACTTCAAAAAGCAGTATTTTTTATATATTTTACATCTCATATGATATTATCATCACTGCGTACTCTGGTGCCCGATATGCAGGATCGATATTTAAAGTTTGTATGGTTATCTTACAATAAGGTTGTTTGTAACTGAATATACGTTAGTAGTTGTGATTTTAATGTATTTAACAAAATGAGTGCCTAGATAAATCTATGTGGTGTGCAGATGAAATAAGATACTAAATTTGTGTTTTACTAGAAGGTTGTGTACATGAAGTATGCATGTGCATTAATAATTGTTGTTTTATTTTATTTTGCAAAATACAGCTTGAATAATTATCCATTCAACCAATAATTTTTGGCGTGATTGAAATGTATATGCATTTGAATTTCATATAGTTTACATTTGTTACTATTTTTAAATCGATACTACTTTACAGCACATCTATCGCCACTTAAAATAGGCCTACATTAATTAGAAAAATCATCATGTAACGTATGCTTATGGAAACTGTGTTTGCACAAAAAAGCCATGTTACAGTTTATTATTGGATAGCCCTATATACTATTTTTGTCAGCTAATTTAAGCATAGTTTGAACAAAGATGTGTTCACGGGTCATTTTATGTATTATGTTATAGTTTGCATTAATAAAAAGCATTTAAACTCTAGTTGTTATTGTTTGTATATTCATTTATTGTTCAGTTTATTTGTTGGGGCAATATAAAGAACACAACAAACATTGATCTTCCGAGTTTAAATCATATATCGCTCCACAAGAATTTAAAAGTATTTCTTAACACAATTTCATAGCCAGGGATGATATATCTCAACATTTGATATATATAAAAAATGCGATTCCGGCGAATGTATGTCGAAAGTGTGCAGAATGTGTTTCAACATATTCTGTTCTCAATAACTGGAAAACAAACAAAATTCACTCGGATTTCAAATGGTGCTTGAATTAGCCTATTAGAGTAAAGATGTAGACTTATAAATCTAACCGAGATTACCATAAAATAGTGCGATATTGAATATTTAAATACTACATGGTAAAATAATTACCATCATCATGACAATAACTTATAGTATATTGCTGGCACACAAGTTGGAAGTTAGCTTTATCTTAATAATTAATTTTCTTTAACAAAGTCTATAGACCTGATTACCTATGACCTGATTACCTGATTACCTATGATGTATCCAGGAAAGTAGAAACGGCCTATTTTGGAAGGCTAGGAAGCTTAAAAGTCATGTCATGTTCATTGCCCGACACCAGATCGAGTCATAGGCCTAGGCCCTATGAGATATAATTTTATCATGCTAAAAGGAGTAATGTTATGCTAGATCTAAGATTAACAGTATTATCACCGCTAGTGTTTAGTGTTGTGTAACCTACTACTATGACAGTGTGAACATTTCTTTTGGTTTAGCTGAAATAAACAGCTTTAGAGAAGGCTCATTGGTAGGCTATATACGCTGGGGTGTGGTTATACAAACTACCGAAGCCATAATTTGACATTATTATGCAAACCAACGTAAACTATATTGTTGGTTTCGATGGGAAATAATACATTATCGGGAGTTTATTACATTATTGGAGCAAAATATTATAAATGATATATTTCAAGATATTCCTCTAGTTTTATGGCGGCCATTGTGAAAATAGGTATCCGAACCCCATTGGGCATATTAAATGGATTTTTAGCAAGATTAAATGACTTGAAAAAAAAAGTTTGTTACATTATTGGTAAAATTTATTACATTATCGGGAACTATTACATTATTGGTTGATTTTATTACATTATCGGGAAGTATTACATTATTGGAGCAAAATGTTATAATTGATATATTTCAAGATATTCCTCTAGTTTGTATAGCGGGTATTTTGAAAAAATGTATCCGAATCCTACTGGGCATATTAAATGGATTTTAGCAAGATAGAATGACTTTAAAAAAAAAAGTTTATTACATTATTGGTTAAATTTATTACATTATCGGGAAGTATTACATTATCGGGAGTTTATTACATTATTGGAGCAAAATATTATAATAGACATATTTTAAGGTATTCCTCTAATATTTATGGCGGCCATTTTGAAAATAGGTATCCGAATCCAACTGGGCATATTAAGTGGATTTTAGCAAGATAGAAAAAGACTTTAAAAAAAAAAGTTTATTACATTATTGGTTAAATTTATTACATTATCGGGAAGTATTACATTATTGATTGATTTTATTACATTATCGGGAAGTATTACATTATAGGGAGTTTATTACATTATTGGAGCAAAATGTTATAATTGATATATTTCAAGATATTCCTCTAGTTTGTATGGCGGCCATTTTGAAAACAGGTATCCGAATCCCACTGGGCATATTAAATGGATTTTAGCAAGATAGAATGACTTTAAAAAAAAAAAGTTTAATACATTATTTGTTAAATTTATTACATTATCGGGAAGTATTACATTATTGGTTGATTTTTATTACATTATCGGGAAGTATTACATTATCGGGAGTCTATTACATTATTGGAGCAAAATATTATAATTGACATATTTCAAAGTATTCCTCTAATTTTTATGGCGGCCATTTTGAAAATAGGTAGCCGAATCCCGCTGGGCATATTAAGTGGATTTTAGCAAGATAGATTGACTTAAAAAAAAAAGATTATTACATTATTGGTCAAATTTATTACATTATCGGGAAGTATTACATTATTGGTTGATTTTATTACATTATCAGGAAGTATTACATTATCGGGAGTTTATTACATTATTGGAGCAAAATGTTATAATTGATATATTTCAAGATATTCCTGTAGTTTTTATGGCGGCTATTTTGAAAACAGGTATTTGAATCCCAATGGGCATATTAAAAGGATTTTAGCAAGATGGAATGACTTTAAAAAAAAAAAGTTTATTACATTATTGGTTAAATTTATTACATTATCGGGAAGTATTACATTATTGGTTGATTTTTATACATTATCGGGAAGTATTACATTATCGGGAGTTTATTACATTATTGGAGCAAAATATTATGATTGACATATTTCAAGGTATTCCTCTAATTTTTATAGCGGCCATTTTGAAAAGAGGTGTCCGAATCCCACTGGCTACGTGAAATGGATTTGAACAAAATAGAATGAATCAAGAGGTTGATTATTACAGGCTCTGGACTTTTCCAGCCTGGTAGGAAGAATAGAATAGGAAAATGCTTTGTATTGACCTACACGTATCAAGGGCGGGGTTCTGGTGTAGTGGTTAAAGCTGCCTGCCTGAAAAGTCTGAGATCGCAGCTTCGTTCCCTACTTTGTCGCTAATAAGGTTTACAAGAAAGAAAAGTTTCTTCCTCGCTCACTCATAAAGATTCAGTATTGTGGGGAACTTTCGTGACGGAGAGGTAGCGTACTCGACCTCAGGCCCCCAGGGACCGAATTCTGTATCTGGTGGGCAGTGTCATTGCATTCATCTCAACATCCTCTGGAGGTTGGCACAGTTTAGCCTATATTTGCACACCGGTCGTATACAACTCCATTCATTCATACAGGTATTAATCTGAAAATAACACTGTCTACAACGTCTTGAAATAACTAAAATTAAATGATTCGATTGACTTTGACACTTTATTACATTATCGGTTAAATTTATTACATTATCGGGAAGTATTACATTATCGGTTAATTTTTATTACATTATCGGGAAGTATTACATTATCGGGAGTTTATTACATTATTGGTTGTAACAACTGTTGTATTAGCTAACTTTCTTAGTCTGTCCTTTAGCGGAACGTCTTTAGGGGGGGGGGGGCACACTTACAGTTGAAGGTTGAAGTTGAAGTTGTTGTTGTTTTGGCTGGATTTGCTGTTGTTGCTGCTAATAAGGTTGCTGTCATTGAGACGGTTGTGGTGACAAGTTTTGTTGAGTTTGTTGCGGTGCTAGTTGCTGTTGTTGTTGTTGGTGCTGTTGATGTTGCTGCTGCTGCTGCTGCTGCTGCTGCTACTGCTGCTGTTGTTATTGCTGTTGTTGTTGCTGCTGTTGCTGTCGCTGCTGCTGTTGCTGCTGCTGTTGTTGTTGCTGATGCTGTTGCTGATGTTGCTGCTGATGTTGTTAATGTTTCTGGTGCGGCTGTTGTTGTTGCTGAAACTGTTGCTGCTGCTGTTGTTGTGGTAGTTGTTGTTGCTGCTGTTGCTACGGTTGGATCTGGGATCATTGTTGCATTGGTTTATTTTGTACAAAGAGAGGTCGGACAGATCCAGTGTTTGGACCAGTAGGACCAAAGATTGGAGCACGAGGTGGTGGATATCGTGAGAAGCGAGGTCTATAACCGCCAGAATGACTGACATACGTTGTCCCTGAGTGGAGGAACCCCCTCGTGTCTGGTTGTAGAAAAAGCCTTTAGCATTAGTTTGGTTGTTGTCTGTCCTTTTAGAACATGACATCGCATCTTCTATTGTTTGAGAGATATTTATTTTAAATTTCTCTCCAGTTTTTAGTAGGCACCAGACACAACCTTTAAATGACCATGACGTTTCCACCCTTTCATCATTACGAACTCGATTTAAAAGTTGTTTATTTTTCAGTGTCAGGTCGTCATGTATGGAAACGGTTCTGCCCTTAAGACCTTTTCTGGCCACGATCACCCTGTCTTTGTCACTGTTTCTCAAGAATTTCACAATTATAGGAGGAATGTGGGGTCTATCTTGATATTGTCTCATAGGTAATGGGTGTGCTGCCACAATTTCTGAGGGTTGAAGATTTATATTTAGTCCGTTGAAAAGTTGGATCACTGCTTTTATTGTGTCTGTGTGTTCTGCTAATGCGTACCCGTAAATACAGACAAAACTATTACGGTCGTACTGTTCTAAGTCATTGATTTGATTATCCATTGTTGTTATTTTTGTATTCATGAAATTTATTTGATCTTCTAGTCCCTTTATGGTATTGTCACGTTCAAGGCTGGCCGTCTTCAGAGTTTGAACATCTTCGTGCAACTGGTTAGTTTGTGCAAGTGATTTGTCCAGAGACTGTTTCATTTCTTTTATCAGGAAAGTTAAATCACCCAGTTCTTCCTTCACGATTCGTGAAATAAGATCCTGGTTTTCCTGAGTGCCGGTGATATCTGCAATGTCATCATCTGATAAAGACCGCTTTTTACCTTTTTTCCTGCCGGCCATGCTACAGCTATAGAAACCCAAGGGTTAACCTGAACGTGTCACAGGCGATCACCTCCAAATCTGTTGGGTCCAGTAATGTTGTATGCGAGTGTACAGATCCTCACTGTATAGATCCTTTGTGTATATATACTGAGATGGGCGACAATGGGTGCAGTTCACAATATGTATCAAAATCAACAAAATAATGTCATATTAATCAAGTATTTCTTCTTCCATCACATATCGACACGAGCCAAATTCTTAGTTCTATCATTTCACAATAAATACTCCGAACATCTCCCTCTCTATCAAGAGAAAACGAGGGTTTACATCATCTACATGTTCAGATCTGTCGAGCGTACTTCATCTCATCAAAATATACAGCATCCTTCAGAGAAGAAAATGTACGTCAAACTCCTTTTAACATCTCACCAGTCCTGGATCAATCACACATTGGGCCCCATTTGTCATCGGGGTGGTCGGGATTCGAGAAAGCAAGATTCAAGTGCTTGTGGTGAATAACCATTCTTTATTGACATATACAAATAAACCCCAAAGTGTTAGTTTGTCAGGAGTGACCACCGTCGGCCTCCAGATACGATACTCAGTGATAAAACGTCTCATATCTGCGATGAATGAATCAGTCATCGTCGTCGTCTCGTGTAGTTAGTTAAAATATATATAGTAAAATGTTCAGCTCTAGCACCTACGCTAGCTGAGCAGAAAGTGACAGAAAAAATGGCGACTCAACGCAACTGTATTTGGCGCCGATATCAGAGCGAGGCAATGAGTAAAATCGCCATCTCTGAACCAAATCCAACATTAATAGATGACATTAAAATCATGTAAAAAAATGCCCTGGCTACATTTACACGTGGAATGGTATGTCATTGTGCTTGTCTATGGCATGGACAAACACAACGGTACGCCATCCCATTTGTCTGTTTTAATCACATTCGGGATTTTCGACGCATCGGAAAAAATACCCCTGGCTCTTGCAAAACAGATCGTAGTTGCACCAGTGACCAGTAAATTGTACTAGTGTAACTCCTTACTACATAACCCTGATGACATCCCAAGAACAGACCTTGCACTGTTGCAGCATCTACTGTCTCCATGGTTGCAGCGAGTCTCTAATTGTGTGGCTAGGATAGTGACTAAACATCACGCTTTAGTCGCTCAACCCCTATATTAAATATGTGCGTTGGCAGTTGAATTTCGCATCCAGTACAAAATATGCACGTTTGTTTTCCGCTGCTTCCGCTGCTAATCAACCAGAATACATGGAATCTCTTAGTGCCACTCTGCTGACACCAATCAACCTTTGCCGAATATAAAGAAAGACTGTTTAGAGGACATTTTCTGTTGCAAGTCCTACCCTATGATTATGGCATATAGAAAATTAATCAAAGCCATTTGCTTGATATGGCTTTTCCACCCTAGCCCCTCTGTTACCCGACCATGCCTTGATTTGCCCACTTCTGCGAACGCTGAAACGGATTGCTGCTGATCTGGGCTCGGTCCTGTGAGGATTTGTACGCGATAGATATTTTTAATTGAATGATTGACGTGAACATCATTACTGGGTTGAAAAAAGAATTATCGCGGTAAGCAAAAAATAATACGGTAAAATAATACGGTAATAATTCAATAGCATCATGTCTGATACATAAATATTTTTTATTTTTTTAAGAAATATTGATGTGGCGAAAAATAAGTAATAGTCCAGGAGCACGAATCCGATAATTTGGCTTTGTTCAACACAAAAAGTAAGCAAGGTATGACTAGATAGGATGATGGTATGAATATGATATGTTTGGTTCCAAAACTGTCATTAATATAACGTACATATGGTGTGCTGACAAAACACTTGCTAAAATCACTGCGACAAGAGTGTATGGCCTATATCGCCTTTCATAACTTAGAAATTGTTAAAACAACTGTTTTGGTGTCAGAATTATGCAAATTATATACACATAATTTATTGTTCCAGTACTATACAATACACATCTACCCTGAAATACAACAGAAATAAATTAATACCACAATTTGATTGTACACACTACCTCAGCTAGAAAATATCAAATATCCTATCAAGTCAGACCTTGGTTACTTTTGGTGTTGAACCATTCCTGTTTTAAGCGTCTCGCAATAATTCGATCATGGACATTACATAAAAAAAGCAATTTGTATACATGTACACTTACGAAACTAGCATGCAAATAACTACAATAACGTCATACATGCATGCATGGTGTCTGAAATGAATAAATAGTATTATATTTGACTAACCTCTAAAATAATTAATTAGGAAACTTAATTATATCTCACAAATGTATTGATAATTACATTTTTCTCGGCTTAATTGGGAGTAACCACACAAAATCTTTAATACTGGGATTACATGCCTTTTTTCTTCAATCATCCTGGTATCTATGTCACAATAAACCCGGTGTTAGTCGTGGGCAGGCCTATATCTCTTGTATCTATATCACAATACTCCATTTAAGGGATTAAAAAGTAAGACTGGCTAAATTTATAAAGATGTCGATTTAACAAAAAATAGTTGGTTTGACGTTGGCCCAGCGTCGTAGACGGTACGCCAATATGGAGCCAGCATTGGTTCAAATTCTTGCATTTGCTGGGTTACTTTTAACCCTTAAAGAACCGAACTATATTATTTCATATTTTCCCAATTGAAGTTGTGTCTCGTATCCGCGACCCACAATTTCAAATCTTTCGAAATCATACGTTTTTTTTCGGACATTTTGAGCACTCAACTTTACCACTTATCAAGCCACCATTTCACACATAAAAACACACTAGTTGATGTGTAAATCAAAATAACTGAACACGATTCTGGTCAAGCTTCGTGCTCAATGAGTTAAAGCGAAAGTATGTTTTTGTAGCGTACATGCATACGACGATAAAACTATTAAAATTAAGAAAAAACCCATATAGTTTGTAGCTGATAGAGTGTAAGTAACGTTATTTCATTGTTTGGAAAATGTGGATGATGCTATAATTAGCAACAGTTTAATAAACATTACTAGAACATAGAAAATCATCACATACAACAGTGGTTGCGAACTTTTGAATATATTTTTAACCGTCTTCGTACTGAACTGTTTTGTAGTATCCCAATATTATCTTACTGCTGGTAAAACAGCATAGGGTGAACGTCTCGTGTTTGCTGGGCCGGTTGCTCCCTTATTTTCCTTGTCGATGGTACTCTTTGAAGCATGGCAAGACAGGTCTCATTGGGTAGCGGTGTATCCGGGCTATGGCGGCGTAGGCCAGTCCGTTCAGGAGCAGCAGTCCCCCGCCCCCAACAGACAGGTAGAAGGACCAGCTGACACTCCAATCATCCAGATTAGGGATCACATAAGTCAGGGCTCCACCCACCTGTAGTGCACCTGAAAAACAGAAACGTCCAATAAAAATCACAATAAACAACAGTTGGCATTCGGTGATTTTATATTTTATTTTTATTAAAATATTTTACCGCAGAATATTGGATTTCATTAAGGCATAAGCGTTGTTTATATTGTTATTGGTAATTTTTTAATTTGTAAAATTTAAACCCATAAATTTAAAAAATTTCTACCGTTATAAAAATGCTAACCAGAAAGAGTTTGAAACCATATGCCACTAAGGTTCAAATATTTTTTAAATGCATACACGTTTAATAAGTAATCGAGCTAAACAAAAATATAAAGAACCTTCTTTATGATATTACTTGAAAAATATTGGATAAAGTAATTTAAAAGTAGGCCTACTCTACCCCTGAAGAGTGACTTAGTCTGTCATATGACGGTATCAGCGAATTACCATCCGCCAATCAGTTTTTATATTAATAGTGATATAATTCTATATTTGGGCCAAACAAGTCTATCCCTATATATTTTTTCAGGACTTTACTGTAAACTTTTGTTGATCTCACCTGCTAATATCTGTATCACGGCTGACAGAGGCACGATGGTGAAGGTAAAGAAGGCGAGTATGGCAAATCCTGATGACGCCCCCAGAAGACCTACTCCTGCCCATTCATAATCTGAAACAACACCTATATAATGGTAGTCACTATAGGCTCGGGCGCTCAAAATACATTATATTTCCAGGTTAACCCTTCTGGCTGAGTAGCTGTATGTTTCCTGAATAAAATATATTTACACATGATGGATTATAAAGATGGACATGCATTTTTGCGAGGCACTTATCGGCCTGTGGACGATGTTCTAATGTTGAAAACAATTTGTTTAAATATTCCGGCTACAAGTAAACACGATGAAAATGTAAAACAAAAAAAAAATTAATAAAGAATAATAATAATACAATCCACCTTTTCCAGGTCGGTAACAATGATCCGTACAAACACCGTAATAACGATTTTAAGACCTTTTCCATTGGTCTGTGTGTTAGCACAGCGTACATGTACGAGTCATTGTGACAAATGTATCAATTTATAGAATAAATTAAGAAGCTCTTTACCACCTCCAACCTACCATCGTGGACGTCCCACAGGTCGGAACAAACTTTGGTGCCGTTTACAGAGCTTGCGCACTGCTGAAAAAGGCCCTTGTACGTGTCAGTTTGGTCGGCTAGCAGCCATCTATCAGTGACAATGCCGCCAGCAATGACCCCAAGAGAGACCAGGAAGACCTCCAGAGCCCCCACGATCTGAAGTCCTTGCTTCTCAGGCATCTCGGCTTAGAGAAAATTGAGTGTGCCAGGTGTAGTGAATGTGGCAAGTAGTTTTTGGTTCGCTCCCTTTCCGTTTGCATGCTTTGGTTGTCTCTTTTATATAAGTGCATGCCTTTAAGCTTGAGGCGCACCACCTGATGCACTACGATAATTAACCAGTTGAGTGGACACTCTATAATTGCCGATTAAAATCATCATCCACTTGAAGCTGTGAGTCGCTGAGGCGACCCCCAGCTTCATGTGGATGACGATTTCTTATTTTTGTAAAATTTAAATTCAAATAAAATTTTAACATATCGATTTAAAAACAAAATACTTGTTTTTACACACATGGTCGAAAATGAACATAATGAAAAATCTGTTCAAGTGTTTATTACAGTTTTAATAGTATAGATGCTTTAGATATACTATGTGCATATAATGTCCATTTGTGCATCAGGTTGGATTTATCTATCGCATTGGATTTGTATTTATCGCATCACAAAATATCTGTTCAAATCTTAATTGGACTCGATGTGTTTCCTAAACAACCAATTAGCGTTACCATAGTATAATGATCCTAATTGTTGACGAAGGTTTGCTACTCAACTGCGCAGAAAGTAATCCTGTATTTAAAAAAAAACACAACAATGGTCTCGTAATTTGATAACTTTCATGTGCAATTGGGAACGATATAACAGTCATATTATTTACTCTTCCTTCTAAATTGTGTGTTGATATAATTAAGAATATATCTTTGTGTCTGCTGACCCCTTCTATATTTTTGCCTGAGTTGTCTTAATTATAACTTTATCAAACTATAAAATAATTATAAATATATTGATACAATAATTCGTGTCCGCAAACGTCCCCAAATTTCACCGTTCCTCATCATGATACATTTGTCGAACTTCATTTAGTTCCAAGGCAAATTTAGTTATAAAGCAATGTTAATTTAACGCTGGGCCACCTTCGACGCTAACACATCATATATCCAGCATCGGTTTAGTAACTCACGCATGCAGCTGTTGTAAACGTCTGGGCTAGAGCGGAGATCATCTAAACGAATTAATCTATTTTCCTTTTGTGAAGAATTTTCATCTGACATTTTACATTTCACAAACATATTTTGAAACAAAATGATTTTAAAATTTCTACCGAACCTCTAAAAAAAATAACATCAAGTACATGGATTATATAATACGGTGAAACATGGAGAATAATTAAATTATAATTAATTAATTTCATAATATATTCAAATACTGTATATCCAAACAAAGATAAATTTAATTACACTGAAATGAAGTAGATGGGGCCTGATAGTTTCCGTAAACGTTTGCATTTGTATAATCTGGCAGATTTCTTCAAAACTGCCAGGAAAATCACTTTCTTGCATAGCCACAAATGATGTAATGGACATGATTATTGTGATCAATCATTACTGGTTATCGTGCTCACACGCTCTTGATCAATAAGATGTAATAAGATCACAATGATCAGAGCGAATTGATGGTGAATATGCATTATTTTAATTTAGATAATTTATTTTTCTATATTCTGAGAAACAGCCTTGGTGTAGTCCATATTGGTTTTCAATTTTCTGCAGTCTAGTATTTAACAAATGTGTCAAACTCACTTACATACATGTATAAGAAGGATAAAAATTTCAAATATATAAACTAAACTACTGCAGAGGAAATATACATATTTAAATGTACCATATACTGTTCATTTGACTGTGCGAATCACCATTTAATCTGGATGATAATTATTTGTAGATATATTACTGGTAAGGAAGCCACAGAGGACTCTTGTTCTGTCTCTCAAATACCAGAATATATACCCCACAAGTAAATGAAACAATCTCACACATATACAATTTGAACTTAAATTTTAACTTGGTACCGTGTACGAATAACATTAAATGATCAACAAGCAGCCCCCGATTCCATTCATTCGTGCTCAGTGCAGTGTGACGTATATATCATATATAAGCCACGTTTCTGAAGCGCATGGTTATTTATCTGGCGATTTCTCAACCACAGCAGTTTGCCCAAGACGTAAGGTGAGAAATATACCTAATATTTAAAGCGAAGTAATCACATATAATATCACATGTCGGATCATTTTTTTAAGAGCGTCATAACGTACTATGACCAACGCTAATAGTAATTCGGGGGGATAAAATAAAACAATCGTCTATACTAAAAAGTTCAAATAAAGTTTCATCGATTGACAATATTTGGCAGCTCTTATACCCAGCATTTGGTGCACAGTAATAAATTGGGGGCAATTTCTTCCCATAATTTTTTGAATAAAATATTACCGTTAAATACCAAGATACTGTTACCTTGACATCTAGTCGGTACATGATAGATTAAAATATAGAAATAATATCAGTAAATAATAAAAAAAACTATAAAAAGACAAGGTTCACAGCTTTTAAATGTGTTTTGAATGAATAAAATGGGGTAAGTGATGCATTTATAACGGAATTATTTAATGATGTCAGTGATTTCCAGGTGCGCCCATGCATGGTATTCGAGCTCTTTTATATTACTGTAGCCACTGTATTTGTGAACCAATTTCCACTTGCTGTATTTAGAGCTTTTAATAATATTCTCCCAGTAAAATATCAGAGGAATTTCAATCACATCAGTGTAAAATAGTAGATTGGCTCGGTTGAGAAATGTCTAAGGAGTATCAAATAAATGGAAGTAAAGAAATACTTTATAAAAAACACATACATCTCTGATCCGTGTAGCTAATCACGAGTTGTGAGCGCTATAGATTTAACGAGTCTCACCTACAAGTCAATACAGGGTTCCCAGCAAACACATGCCGGTGAACCAATGTTGGTTTAATGGGTAATTACATATATTACAATGAGTTACTAAGCGCTCATAATTATAACTTGTAATATATAACAAAATTGATGGAGTAAACATATTACACAGATTAAGATCTTTTGAACTGACCCATAGGCGGCTTACTGGCATCTGGTAGTTTTATTGCTATTATAAATAAACATCATTTTGTATAAATGCACTGTGTTGAAAATGCTGTGTTGTTAATGCACGAAACTAAAATTAGCATTTTTTATTCGTCATAAAAGTGGCACAAGCCGAGCAAATAAGTGTTTTACCGTTGGCAAGGTAGTTACATTTAATAAATGACAAATACTATACATAGTTATGTATCTGAACTATATTTACAAATATTTTTTCAGTTTGTATATGATTCACCATACCGTCACCCAAACTAATATATGTAAACTGTCCGGAGAATAAGGCTAGACATTTTATGAAAATCACTCCAATAGTATACCAGCGTTACACAAATTACAGAGGGGAATAAAACACTATTTACTGTATTGGTAATTCAAGGAGATATAGTCTTTCACATATGGCTGTTTCCAAGTAATGCGGAATAAATGACTGGGAGTGACCTTGTTCGTTGGACTGGCTTTTTGTATAGCCTAATCATGATCAATCTCTTTCAATTGATCTCTATATAGCGTAAACATTCTATAGGACGTATCCCACTCACCGTGACTCGGCATTGTGTTGTTGTTCCATAAACCGTAATCAGATTTCCTAGAACTTGAGCTGGGGGGGGGGGGGGGCACATTAAAACGCATATTGATTGTTCTCATAACACATAACAGGTGGGTCCAGAAATGCTGGGACATAACATGAACAAATGCGACAAGTAGTCACGAAGACCTGTAAGGTGAGGAAATGAAACTGAACAGACATTACCAGATGGTCAAGCACCCTTCAATCTCTACAGGTTAAAATTATTTAACCTGTTCAACGCTTACCTGGAAGGGAACCACGTTCTAAAACAGTTAACCACATACTAAATAATATTGTCACCGTGGGTTGTTCTCTTCGAGTTATTATTATAAGGACAGCAAAATTACCCGAGCCCGATTCCAAAGCACCCTCCGCTAACCTACCATAGGTAGGCCTACAATTATATATGCTCGGCCAAAACAAATTATACAATGATCAATCATCATTATCTAAACATAATATTTGAATGAAGCATGCAACGTTTTTCTTTAGTCCTATCTGGCTTTATGTGGAATCGTATCCTTATCAATCTCATGCAAACATTATATTATGTATTATATTATGTATGCCGATGCCAATGCCAGATGTATCAAAGGAAAGTGGACCAGGGAGCATATATAATGTCTATTAAAGAATTATTCAACTGCAAAACGCGCATGCCTGGGACGGTCAAGTGTAGGCCAACAGTAGCCTATTGTGTACAGATTGACGGCATTATTATAGCCACTGAACTGATTACAAGATACTACTTAAACGGGACATTGATCCAATGCTGTTTTAATGCTAGGCCAACGTCTGCGACGCTGGCCCAACATTGAACCAACATTGAATAAATGTACAATGTTTGAGAGAAAGTCCTCCTGTCCCAGCAAACACAAGACATTTGTATAACATTTATACAACGTCGGCCCAACGTTTTCGACGTTGGTCCAACATTGCATAAAGTTATACAAATGTTTTGTGTTTACTGGGATGTCAATACAAGCTTGAGGTCAAGCAGTTTCAACATCCCCACAGTAATACAGTCAGTTTGTTTGCAAGCCAGCGACCAAGTAGGGGCAAGGGCAAAGAGCTTTGAATTTTTAACTCATAGATGTCGCTCAAGTATATATGAACCTGCTGTGATTTGAGAACTTGCTCTTAATGAGGCTTTGGGTATGAAACGCATATTTAGTATTATTATGGAATAGGCCCTTGGCCTACCCACGGGCACTATTGCCTTCTGGGGGACCCTTGTCCCGCAAATTTTGACAATTGACCACACCTTTAATTGGTTCTTCTATACAGATGGTCCCAGACATGCGAAGTGACCTTGACATAAATAAATTAAATAAATAAATCAGCGTGTATAAAACCAATGTTTACACCTTTTGTAGGTGATATTAAAGGTACCCACATTGAAAAAATTATATGTTTCATTTGCGCTACTCTACATATTAAAACAGTTTAAATTTACAATCGTGTAAATAGGGCGTTACTGTGATGAGCGTCACAGATTTTGTCACATTATATTTACACAAATGTTCATTTATGGTAACATTAAAAGTTCCAGTTCACATGTACACCCCATTGTCAATAATAATTTGATATCCTGAACATATTTGTTCCCATGATAACCAGATAAAAACATTTCTCACAATGTAAGGTTTATTTTAGCTTCTCATATATGGGCAGTATCAAAATGATTATTTTCTGCATAATTATGTTAAGATAGGCATAGTTATATATTACAAATCTAACTATTTAGAACCTGGAGTTCTTAAAACGTCACTGTAATCAGGGCGACAGCATATTTGAACACAATAGCCTGATAGCTACGCCGCATTCACCAATCGCACAGACATTGGTAAAATTAGGCACCGAAATCACGTTTTATGAGCTGCTAACTATTAAAAACTAGAAGGGTCCAGTTTTTTAAAGACAAAAAACTGGAGATGTCTCCCCTCCAGCAGCATAGCCATAAAGGTTGATAGCTAATAAATGTAGTGTCAATGGCTTTTGTAATTAATGTTATCAAATGGCTGCTGTGGACAGTAGAGACTGTATTAAGCGAAATTTATTATTCCGTTTTGGTGCTTGTCTACACACCCAGCAAACACGACGTCGACCAAATGCTGGTCCGATGCTGGCCCACCGTCTGCGACGCTGGCCCACCTCAAACCAGCACTGGTTCAACGCCTCGTTCAAGGCTTAGTTTTCAATTATAATGCCAAATTTAAAATTGCAAAATCGTATTTATATCAGAAAGGATGCAGAGCTATGTTTTCTCTTCTATAAAAGCCAGAAATTTATCTTCCCCACTGGATATAATGTTAAAACTTTTTAATGTGATTGTTAAACCAGTAGTATTGTACGGAGCTAAAATATAGGGCAGCGAAAACTGTGACATACTTGAAAGATTTTTAAAATATGTTTGATCTGTAAATAAGTTCACTTCTTCTATGATGGTTTACGGAGAGCTGGGCGTTGTTCCCTTAGATGTTGATATTAAATTACGTATGTTGACATATTGGGCAAGGTTGTGTTTAGGAGATAAACACAAGATATCCAATACCATTTATTCGTTATTATATTCATTAGATGAAAAAAATATATTTAAATCTGAATGGATAAAAACTGTAAAAACAACACTGAACTATTGTGGGTTTTCTGGATTTTGGGTAAATCAAACACTTCCATACTCTATTGAAGCATTCAAACAGTTAGTCAAGCTGAGACTAAAGGATCAGTTTATACAAAAATGGCAGGAATCAATATCACAAGGAGGAAAATGTACTATATATCGTATCATTAAAACAACGTTTGGCTTTGAAAATTATTTAAATGATTTACCAGATCTATTGACAAATATTTTTACCAAGTTTGGATGCCGAAATCATCGCTTGCCCGTAGAGGTGTCCGGTCCCAAGTCCTTCGTGATATGCGTGTATGCCAATTTTGTAAAACAGATATAGGAGATGAATTTCACTATTTACTTTGCTGTGTTCATTTCAAAGAAGAACGTAGAAAATATATAGATGCAAAATACTATATAAGACCTTCAACTATTTACCTTCAAGAACTTTTTAAACAGGCAAAGGGCGAAAAGCTTAAACAATTGGCTATTTTTGCAAAAATAATAATTTGTAAATTTTAGAAATGACCTTGTATATATTGTATCATGTAACGCCTTCCTGGCAGCTCTGTCTTGTCTTCTACTAAAGAAGACCATCAGAATAAACTACGTATTAGATAATTAGTGAAGAACACGGTATTATTAGAAAGAAGCCTCTGAGGGCGTAGCCCGAGGAGGCTTCTTTCTAATACTACCAGTGTTCTGAACTGATTATCGGACATAGTCGTTACCAGAACCCCTCCCCTGTGCCCCACCCCGCCCTTAAACTTCAAAATGTTTACTGTTAAAATTTGGACACGCCCATTTATAGGAGAGGGGTTGTGTGCCAATAGAAACTGATGACAAATGTAAACCTGGTGTCATATAGAAAAATGAGTAGTTACTGGTGAGACGTGCTTCATGACAATAACTTGATTCGTGATTTTTCCAGTCCTTAATAAATATTTGGTATTCACAATATGAACTGTTTTTTGTAAATTATAAAGCAATGTATGCTAATTTAAAATTGGAATTTCTCAATATAATATTTAAGTATATATTTAATTATTTAGCATGTTTATATTCATGTTTATATATATTTTATTTTTACATTAAAAATAAGTCAATGGCTCATAACAAATCATAAGCAAATCAGGAGAATAAAATATAATTTCTGGTGTTGCTCAGAATAAAAGCAATGCTGGGTCAATATCATATCCCAACAATCAGGGTGATTCAAATTATGTCAGATTATGGTTGGGCCAGCATCGCAGAAAGTGGACCATCAATAAGCCAACATTATTTTGATGTAGATAAGCGTCGTTTTTTGCTAAAAAGTTATATGACTACAACTGGCTGTGCCCTACGGGAGTACGGCTCCCCTAATGTTTTTAGAAATGTACGACTTCAACAGGGCGAATTATAATTATTTGG
This sequence comes from Flabesymbios commensalis, assembly GCA_964017125.1. Classification (NCBI taxonomy): domain Eukaryota; kingdom Metazoa; phylum Annelida; class Polychaeta; order Terebellida; family Flabelligeridae; genus Flabesymbios; species Flabesymbios commensalis. Next base: position 26,786,559 of record OZ024902.1, on the reverse strand, counting down.
TCGTGTTTTTGTTTTGGGTACGTTGAACAGGGGGGGGGGGGGGTTACAGCCGGCAACCCCTTTTCGATCCGCCACACAGAGCAGTGTGTTCAAATCTGGGTCCTCTGTTCAAGTGCCTGGGTAGGGGTACCAAGCATTATTAGCCAAAAAACACGCAACACTGGCTCGAAGCTGGTTAAATGTATGGTTGGAAATACATTATACTGATACTGGACCAATGCGATCTATTTGTGGCTTCCAGATAGTGCTTCGTAGACGGCCAGATAGAGCTCAGTAGACAGTCAGAACAATGGTCTGGGCGTCTAATAATACCTAGGTCAAATCTAATAATGCCGTTTGAACTGAATCAAGACGGTATTATTTCAGAGAATGCCCAATAAACACAATAGAAAAATCACTTTGGTAATGACTATTTGTTACTTGTTACTTGCTACTTGTTGCTTACTTGTGAGCAGATACCGCACTATGCTCCTCTTCAAGGCAGTATCTGCTCACTTGTAAAGTGAGCAGATACTGCCTTTTGGCTTGCACGGTAGTAGGCCTTAATTGGGTTCATTGTTGGTTCAATGTCGGGTGATCCTCCATTCAATGCCAAGAGGGTGAACAGGGTGCCCCTATGTCCAGACCTACTCCACCAGTTAGTCTTTAAATTTCATAATAAAAATACATTTATCCAATGTTTCAATTCCGGGCCAGCGTCGTTTTGCTCGACTGAGCCATAATATTTCCATTTCGCGGACCTTACTCCTGTTGACGTTGATCATGCTACCCAAGCTGGTGGGCCCACAATGTCTACTCAGCGAATAATGAGGACCCACCAACTTTAACTCAGCCTTTCCACCCTAAATCCTTGGAGATCCTGCGCCCGGTTGACGACTCAATGCTTAACCTGGACATCGAGATTTATATTGATTCTGACTTCTGCGCGTCTGAGCTCGAATCTTTGATTGATTGATTGATTGTTTGATTGATTGATTATTGATCGTTTGATTGATTGATTGATTGATTGATTGATTGATTGATTGATTGATTGATTGCTTGATTGCTTGATTGATTGCTTGATTGATTGATTGATTGATTGATTGATTGATTGATTGATTGATTGATTGATTGATTGATTGATTGATTGATTGATTGATTGATTGATTGATTGATTGATTGATTGATTGATTGATTGATTGATTGATTGATTGATTGATTGATTGATACCATGCAGGTCTGTATGATATAATGTCTACTATAATAATACAGCTTCGCAGTAGAGCACACCGTCACTTATCTCACTCTAAACAACTCTCAACAGATTTAATTTAACTTACCACTCTAGCTATTGTTCAATAAATATAATAATGCTATAGAAAATTTCACTGCAAGTATGGTTCTAATAAAACTGTGGCTTCAATCATGGTGGAAAAAAACTCGATCCGACCAGTTTTCCCAAACAACTCACAACATGGCGAAAACGCTCGGTGCTAGATTCCACTTATAAAGATGGATATATCCTAACCAATATAATATACGTGTCTGTCAAACTGTTATAAACGGTTTCTATTTCATTTTTTCCCGTAGATTAATCTGCCAGATATCATTCGAGATTTTGTATATTTAATTAGCTAATTTGCATATTTCCAAAATTACTCTGTATTTGGGTTTTGAGAACCTATAATGCAATTTTGACGACAATATTTTTTTTTAAGTCATTGGAAGGCCATTGGTCACGTGATGCTTGAAATACAATATCCCACCTTTTAGCAAGAAGTGTACAACTTGACGACCTTTTTTGGATAAAATAATAATTTGAATGCCTGGTAATATATATTTAATTTCAGAGAGTTACATCTCATACACAAGACTATATTTATTAATACAAGATGGCCGCCAATATTCAACCGTTACTTCCTCATTAAAAGTACATACATTTTAAACATCAATTTTTAAAATGTAAGCTAGAAGACAAGTGTCACTCATTACTAATAGTTAGCAGTTCCTAAAGCGTGATTTTGATGCTTAATAAAAATTATAGAGCCCTTTATTTCTACATGGTGTAAACAAACTATTAGCATAAAACATCACAGGTCCAGCCCGTACGTTTAACCTGACATCCAATAGAATGAGCATGCATCATACTAATCAGAGCTGTATGATCAATTCGCTAAGTTTAATATAAATAAGTAATATTAGCTTATACTGCACCAATATATATAATTTTTACATGTGTTAATAATGATCAAAATGACTTAGTTGATCTAAATGGAAAGGCATTATTTAACAGCGCGATCCATTATCAAAGCTGTGAACAGACCTGTGGGCGCGACAGACATTTAATTTCTGCTGTAGTTTACTGTAAATACTGTGATATTGAACGCATTTCGTCATACTATATTTCTTGCTCACATGAGCTTCTGACAATATCCTGCCACCGGAATGACAAACGCAGAAGTATCAGATACTAGTAATAGTTAGGTTATGTTGAGAAATGTCTTGAAGTGCAAAGTGAATTTAAAAGAGCAAAGTTTTCTTTCTATAAACATCGCAATAAGTCTCAGGAGTGAATAGTATGGGTTGAGAACAGTATACAATTTACCAGTGTCTGTGCGATTGGTGAATGCGCGTAGCTAGAAGAAGAAGAAGAAGAAGAAGTGTTTATTCAACCATAAAAAATTAGTAAATGAAGGATGAGTGAAATAAAATTTACAGGGTGGTTTGGGAGACCTCCATTAAGACCACAAGATCGCTAGCATGGAGGCTATCAGGCTAGTGTGCTCAAATATGCTGGTGCCCTGATCACAGTGACGTTTTAAGCACTCCAGATTCTCCCTAGTTAAAATTGTAATATATAACTATGTCCATTTTAACATTATTATGCAGAATATAATCATTTTATACTGCCCGATATATGAGAAGCTAAAATCAATTTTACATTGTGAGAGAATTTTTTTTTTAGCTGGTTATCATGGGAAAAAGTATTTTCAAGATATCAAATTTTATTGAAAATAGGGTGTACATATGAGCTGGTACTTTAATGTTACCATAAATGAACATTTGTGTAAATATAATGTGACGATAACTGTGACGTTCATCACAGAAACGCCCTATTTACACAATTGTTATCCCCATTTAGCGAGAAATAGAAATATATCAAATAAAAAAACATGTTTAAAAATAAAAAAATCTAATTTAAACTGTTTTAATATGTAGAGTAACACAAATAGAACATATTATTTTTTCAATGTGGGTACCTTTAACGTTTATTTCTGATCCACTAAGTTTTTACAAATACGTCATATTATCGACAACATGTTTAGCAGTATATACTTAGAGTAACAGTAAATACATAAAAACGTCGGACGTCTTGGATTTAAAGGTCAAATAAAGGTAATTTCTTTCGAAAGACACAATAAGAAAACTATTAGTAGAAAAAAATTGTGCTTCTATGTGCGACAAACTATAAAACATACGGGGTTCTCTTAACATGTTGGTGGCCATTTTGTGTTTTGCTAATTTGAAGGTGAATGTCACCAAATAAAAAATGTTATCCAACAGATTCGAATTCAGCATACAAATTATATAAAAACAAGTGAATAAAAAAAGTATACACTAAATCTGGAGCAAAGTTTCATGTTTCAGCCCAGGCTAAATTTACATATTTTCATGAAAGTCTGCGATATTCTTTCATTAAGAATATGTATGACATCTACAAATATAACTAACACACATTTTTAAAGCATACACATAATATCTGGGTCCAGATAACATAGGCGAGATATGGATATGTCCGAAAACCACGATTTATTATGTCGTTTGCTGTGACCATGTCGACTAGGTTGTTCCATTGGTAATTTTTGATTATTTTATAATAAAAAACATGTTTGAGCTTACGTGGTGAGACGACTATTTTCTCTGCATTGGGTATTATTAGAACGGTAATTTGATTATCTGTTATATGGTGTATCGCATGTGCAGATTGGTAATCTGAAAATCAATGATAGACGCTTACGTAACCCTACCCCCTATAACCAGTCAAAATATGAAGTTCGTCCTTATTTTTTTACTAGTAACATATCATTTCATGTTTTGATCATAGCAAAGCTTAACAAAAAGTTGGTGAGGGTGAGTGGTAGGGGGGGGGGGGGGATGGGGTGCACGGTGACCAATTCTCGCCCATTGACTACTGGTTGTCACAAATGGTCAATGACACGTAAACTACTGAGCACATTTGCACAAGATGACCACCTGGTGAGTGAGTATATATTCTGAGCTATGATTTTCTGAGCCAAACTACGCGGCGCCGCCTGGCTACATACATGTATATATTATATATATAACATATAATGTATGTATAATGGCAGGGCTTGTCAGGCGAATAATTCAGAAGAAGTTTAAATGTTACCGTACAAATTCAGATACTTCAGATAGTCGCTGGCATAGAGATCACCTGGCCATACAATATTATGCAATGCAAGCATAAATGAATACTAACTTGAAGAGGCCTATTTATTAAAGCAAATTTTATAACCCGAAACTTATCATGCAATTTTGTATGGAAATAATTATAATAGCCCCCATAGTTGTGTTCTTTGTCAATCAAATAAATAATCTATAACCAACTTTATAATATAGACAAAAATAAAACTCGAATGAAAGGAAGCAACATATTGCATTTTACATAGTGGGATGATATTGCATGGTGACCAATTCAGGCCCATGGACTAATACCATACCACCCAGAGTGTATTAAATGAAAAATCCCTCTTTTGATCTGAGGCTCAAAAAAGCATTATATACTTAATAGTTGAATATGAAAACAAATCATTATATAATGATGAAGCAATCAGTAGCCTTCTAAAATGAATGAATGAAATAATTAATTGATGCACCTTTGTGCACATGCAGGTTAAACTGGCCAGGAGAACCTCCTGAGTATGGTGAGATGAATGAGATGACACTGCCCTCCGAATTTCGAGCCCCTGGCGGTCGGAGGCCGAGCACGCTTCCTCTCTGTCACGGACGCTCCCCAAAATACTTAATCTTTACGAGTGAACATTGAGGAAACCGTTTGTTTCTTTGAAACTCTAATGCTGGAGTGGGTGGCGAGCCCTCGATCTCCGATTTTCCAAGCAGTCAGCTTCAACCACTGTGGGCCTACCAGGGTCCCTAGCCCCTGCTATCTCAAATAAACATATTTTCGCCAGATAACGACCCATTTTCAAAATTGGAATTTGTGAATTACGTATTTATTACTTATCTCATGCCCAATATACAATATCGAATGGCAGTTTATCTGATATAATTCCCTGTTTTCTTTATGCAAATATTTCACTTACATTCCTGGTATTTTTCTCTGCACAATATCGTCCTATGATATACATCTTCCAAATAATAATGGTTCAATGTTGTTTTCTTTATCGTTTACAGGAGGAATGGTGTTAGAGACAGTGTCACTGATAATTATTTCCAGGAATGGCACTAACTAAAGCGTCAATAGCAAATAGGTATGTATATTAACCCTTTAACCGCCGGTGTCGCCTATATTCAGGTTTTCAAGTTTTATCAGCACCTTAAGTACCACTTTTTGAACATGTTAAAGATAAAATGTGACTTCAATCAGCAAAATTTGAAAACAGATTTTGTCAAATCTGAATAATTTTCACTCACTTGAAGTTGTGGATCGCGTCAGCGAGACACAACTTCAGGTGGGTGAAAATTCAGATTGAATAATTTGGCGGTTAAAGGGTTAAACACGTATTTTTAATTGCACTTCAATCAATAATTAAAACTTCTATAGCGCCTATATCCTTTGTTGATCGAGCTCAGAGGCGCACACTCCTTAGCGTGATCATATATCATAATCGAGGCCAAATCAGGTTCGTCAACAGGAAGCCGGACTACTGAGGAGCTAGGGTGGGAATTAAGCCAGATGGAATAGGTGAGATTTAAGTAATTTCCTAAATGGTAAAATTGTTTCGGCATTCACGTATGGGCGCAGGCAGGGCATTACGTGACATTTTTTCTTTTTAATATGACACTACTACGCAGTTGTCGACGGAGAGACTTCGTGAAGCAAAACAACATACTAGTAATAGTAAATCTGCCAACATAGCATGTTAGTAGTAATATTTGTCAACAAAATTAAAATAAATCTTGAACGAAATGGCCTTCTGGGCAATACTAAGCCAGTAGGTATATCCACGTAATTAGTACCCGTAACGATATGCCGGTTCCATTAAAACCCTTTTACTGTTGAAACCTCGAAAACGGCCCTAACAGTAAAAGGGCTTAGTTTGTATGGCGCCCAGCGCCAAAATATACATCAATGTTTGGCACGTGCAAACCACCTTTTAAAAGTGTTAATGAGTTAGCGCTTATTCTCCTGAAACCTGTATATGGCTTATTCTCCTGAAACCTGTATAATTATGGTGTATCCTCCTGAAACCCGTATATGGCTTATCCTCTTGAAACCCGTATATGGTTTATCCTCCTGAAACCCGTATATGGCTTATCCTCCTGAAACCTGTATATGGCTTGTCCTCCTGAAACCCATATGCAGCTTATCCTCGTAAAATCCATATACGGTTTATTCTTCTGAAAATCATATACGTTATCTTCCTGAAACCCATATACGGTAATCTCCTGAAATCAGTATACGGTTTATCCTCCTAAAACCAGTATGCGGCTTATCCTCCTGAAACCCATATACGGTTTATCCTACTGAAACCCATATACGGTTTATCCTCCTGAAACCCATATACGGTTCATCCTCCTGAAACCCATATACGGTTTATCCTCCTGGAACCCATATACGGTTTATCCACCTGAAACCCATATACGGTTTATCCTCCTGAAACCCATATACGGTTTATCCTCCTGGAACCCATATACGGTTTATCCACCTGAAACCCATATACGGTTCATCCTCCTGAAACCCATATACGGTTCATCCTCCTGAAACCCATATACGGTTTATCCTCCTGAAACCCATATACGGTTTATCCTCCTGAAACCCATATACGGTTTATCCTCCTGAAACCCATATACGGTTTATCCTCCTGGAACCCATATACGGTTTATCCACCTGAAACCCATATACGGTTTATCCTCTTGAAACCTGTATATGGCGTATCCTCCGGTAACACATATACAGTCTATTCTCCCGAAACCCGTAAACGGTTTTATACTCCTGTAACCTGTATACGGCTTATCCTCCTGAAATCCGTATATGGTTTATCTTCATGAAACCCGTATACAGCTTATCCTCCTGAAACACGCAAACAGTTTATCCTCCTGAAACCCGTAAACAGTTTATCCTCCTGAAACCCGTATACGACTTATCTACATATTACCCGTATATGGTTTATCCTGCTGTAACCTGTAGACGGCTTATCCGCGGTTTATTTATTAACCCGGTTTCAATCATGTTTCAAACCAAATGAAATGAAACTGAAAATGTATAAAAAACTCATATCATCAAATTATTCAATTTAACTATATTATTATGTCTTTTTTTCATTTGAAGCTGAAGATTGCGTTTGTAATTCCAACTTAAAATGAATTTAAGATAGACACAAACAATTCCGCAGCACTCTTTACTTATGACATCGGCATAGGGCCTGAAGTGAATCAGTGGCCATAGATGGCATCCAATGGGATTCAAAAGTCTTAAGCGTCCTATCTGAGCTATCCCAGCACACACCAGACATTGACTCATTGTTGGTTCAATGTTGGTCCTACATCTGCAGCGCTGGCCTAATATTACCCCAACATTGTTTCAAAGTTTTATCTTTACTGGGATATAATGTGCAATATGTATATATGAAAATTTTATTCCAGGTTACCCTTGATTATATGACCGTACATTTATAGCCTTTGCAAATAATTGTGTTTATTAAAAAGACATTCTAACTTTGGGATAAAAGACGCCAGAAAATAGATATACACTAGTATGCATATAGTGCGAATATTACTATGTCTAACATCGACGTGTCATCAGCACCTATATAACTAGTTGCTAAATAAAATATGTCTTAAATTTCTGAAATTTTAGAAATCACATACATAATCAGCCACTCGAAGCAACTTGTTATGTAATACAAATTATATAGGGTCATTCCATGTCAAATCAATAACAAGTGGAAAATACTTCACTTCTTTCCAATTATCTATAAAACAACCCACTCAAATGACAGCTTGCACTGTGCCTACATAAGCAAATTCAGGTGTCTGTCTAGAATAGTTAGGCCTCTCAAATGTTCAGCGGCTTGGAAGTAATCCATCACAAACCGCCCTTTTTCAATCCGTGCTTGAATGGCGCATTTGCGTGATCGCTGTCTGTGCATGGCACGATCAGTCCCAGGAATTTAACACACCAACTTTAGGATAGTGATGTATAGCACTTACTTCCAGTTTTGAAACAGTGTATTTTATCACAAAAAACTATAAGCTACAAAATGCCGGACAAAAACTAACAAATAATAATAATAATAAATGTTATAATAAAACTTCTACACCTCTGGTCTTTGGTCAGTCGATTCGCTGGACTGCCTATTGGCAATAGAATGCTTTCAGTCTTAACCATTTTTCTTAAGGAGGGAAGAGTTATCTCTCTATTTATATGTTCTTCCATGCTATTATCAGGGTGATATCACTGTAAAAAATGAACAACAAGTTTCAATGCTCTTTTCTTCCCCGTTCACTCGTAAAGATACAATATTGTGGGGGGCTTCTTTGGTCGAGAGGTAGCGTGCTCGACCTCAGACCATCAGGGTTCGAATTTCGAATCCTGTGTCTGGAGAACAGTGTCATCTCATTCATCTCACCATCCTCAGGAGGTCTCCTGGCCCAGTTTACCCTATATGTGCCCAAGGGTGGCCTAAAATCCCATTCATTTCATTTTAAAAGCTCTTACTTATTTTAGAGCCATTCATTACTTTTGAAATTGTCGCCCTTTGTGATGCATACTGGAGTAGACAATACTTAATAATACATTGTTTCTATAGTTGTGATATAGGCCTACATGGAACTATTTGATATAGATCAGCCTTGGACTTAAGCTTGAAAAAATCATTATCAGTTAATACTATACCACACCATGTGATGTGTTATCTGTACCAAGCCACTTAAATTTATACTAGATGATCTATTGTTGATGCGGCTGTAGGCGAACGTCCACAATTATCATTTATTATCAATAAGCTGGTTGCTCGAACCTCATTCTACTCTACTCTAGCTATGCGCGATAAAGAGCTATCTATAGATGAATTGACGTACACCACGATACATGTTGTCAATGGTCGGTGTGAAATTCTGAAATCAGCATCGAAGGCGAACAATAGACTAGGCGATAAGGCAAACTTATCGACCTAATAAGTTGATTATTGTGTCCTGTATTTGAACTGGAGACTTGCATTCCGTGTCTGCAATATGGAACGACCTATTGAAAATACACAGAGTGATATAAATGAAGTGGAGTTAAAGCTACTTCACCGAAAGTAAGCTACCTTTGTTCTTTGCTTAATGTCAGTCAATTGTAAACGTGTAAAGGAAAAAAGGTTATTAGTTATCAATTTTGTGCATATGATCTCAGCGATATTTGCTATTATATAACATAAAATATGGTAGTGCTCACAGAATCACGTAGCTCTATAAAATTAATCATGTATTTATATATAAATATGTATGTTTTCAGAGGCAAAATTGAATTGACAAATATTCTCATTTATTTTGACGATTGTTATTAATAGGCAACAACATCTGAATTCAAATGGATGACATTCGAATTTTTAATGATATAGCCAAATAATAATGGAAAGTTTGCAGTATGTGAGTTTACTTCAAGTTAATTTAATGAAATTTAAAAATATTGTATACTGTAGATCTAGTAATTTTTGCGTGTTTTAATTTTCGTGAATATCCGATTTTGGGACTTTTGACGAAGTTTAGAATTCGCGAATTGTCATTTTTCTTTAGTACCGCTATTATAATAATAATTTTCGCGCGATTCTTGAATTCGCGAATTTGTCTTCCACGCGAAATTCGCGAATATTAAAACCTCGCGAATATTACCAGATCTACTGTATATAGTACATTTGTAAAACCGTATATGTCTTTGTTGACCGAGAAATATAGGCTGCATTGACAGAGCGCAATACACATTATTCATGGTACTTAATATTACTGATAAGTCAATACAAGTGTATGCTGCTCTGCAAAGTCAAAAGGTTGTAACAGCTTGCTTGTATAGTAAACAGTTATTGCCTATTGGCTTTGTAGGGCAGTATTATAAACTACCGATTGTAACAGTTTTCACACTGTACCCGTATACACATCGTATGCGGTTCAATGTGATCTATGTGTAAAAAATCTTTTCGATGATGTTGAGGCAATCTATTTCTCTTACTACCTGTATTGGCGTGTAGAGACCTACTTAACTAACCGTGTCATTGATGACAATTAGCTTGCTGAGCTGAGAAATTTAAATATATAACCACCTGAAGCTGTGTATTGCTATCGTTACACAAACTGTACATAGTAATAAATATGTTAGGTCTTAGCAAATATATGTGAAGTGCAAACAATTAGCACATATTACAACTAAAAATGTGTAAAATTACTGAATGTTTCTTCAGTTCAGGTACATTACGAGTTATGGACATGCAATACTAGCGTCGGTCTCTGTGTCGAACTTACAGATTACTAGCTGTTGGTACATGCACTTTACAGGAATTATAAATAGGGTCAGATAGTCCAAGGTCTGCTAATTGCCAGATGGTAAACTGAATATATATTTAAGACATTTGAGCTGTAAAAATGGGCATGTAGGCCCTAATGATGCGCTTATACATATGTTTTGCAAAGGTCTATAATCAACATGCATCGGCTCCCCAAAAATGAAAATTTGGGAAAATTGGTGTCATCATGTATGTCGAATAACTTATTTAAGTTTAATTGCGATGGTCGATTCTATTTCACCACATTTCCACAATACAGGACTACTGCGGTTTGACTTTGCACTTCCACAAAGATGAGAATAATTATTATGTAAATAGGACGCTGTTAACCCGTTAACCGCCAAATTATTCAATTTGAATTTTCACCCACTTGAAGTTGTGTCTCGCTGACGCGATCCACAACTTCAAGTGAGTGAAAAGTATTCAGATTTGACAAAATTGAGGTCAACTCTTTTCAAATTTTGCTGGTCGATGTCACATTTTATCATTTAAAATGTGGTACTTAAAGTGCTAATAAAAAATGAAAACCCGAATATATGCTGCACCGGCGGTTAAAGGGTTAACCCATCTTCATCTCAAAGCAGGATGCATGTATCATTGTACATGTATGTGTACCCGTGATAATGTGATCATACAGAGAATATAATTTGGTGTCGCCCATACCGGGTAACCCAGCAAACATAAGATATCAAATCAAAATTGTTTTAATGCTAGGCCAGCGTCGCAGACGGTGGACAAACACTGACGCGACATTGATTTCACGTCGCGTGGCGTGTTGATAATTACGTCAGTGAGTGTAGCCTTGTCTGAAGAACTTCAGGATCTGCATTCACACCCGTCACGAACATGACAATTAATTAAAATCTGCTGATATAATATCAGCATTCTTTCCATAAATAATATAATTTGTGCTTGGCCCTTTCAGCGCGGGACCGTCTTTATACGTCAGATCCTGACGTATAAAGACGGTCCCCGCACTGAAAGAATACACATATTCATAATGGCCGTAGACCCATAACATAGGTATTCGAATGAAGCAGATAGAGCTAACTAAGACATTTGTGATGATTTCAAATTGAAACAAAATTGTCATAGCTTATACAGAGATATTTTAACATATAAGGCTTCATATATAGTTTGTACATGAGCACATATTGCAAACTATTTGAACTATTCCAGTGCCATTCGATTTAGTTCAACATTTAAATGGAATTGTATATAATATTATATACGGTCCCGGCGGCACAGTGGTTAAAATAAAATGGGAATAAAATGTCATATTAGATATCCCAGAAAACCTGAGGTGCTCACCGAAGGCTGATTCAATGCTATCTCACATTCTGCGACGCTGGGCCAACGCTGTACCAACTTGGATGTTGTATATGGCCCTTATTCAATCATTTTAAAATACATTCATGTGTTTACCTAAACATAACCAAAATTGTCAATTTGGAAACGAATCAGTATTATTCAATTTGTAAACTGACTGCAAATTATTTAAATAATCTGGTGGCTTTATTGAGACAAAGAAGGGTGTTTAATTGCAATCCACTAATTCATTTAAAAAAAACTTGGCCGTCATACTTGTTTACAATTGTACATCACAAGTCACATAATGTGCGTAAATGTTTATTGGAATATAAAAAATAGATGATATTAACTATTAAACATGCACTTAATCTAGAATATAATAATTGTCAGGCTTATAATTATAAGCGGCCTTAATGTTATTGTGTACATTTAATTGCAATTTGAAAATAAAGATTAAAATCGAAAAATAATACTTGAATATATATAATATTTATAGCAAAGTGATGGGATAATAATGTAATTCACTATGACCTGCAGCAAAATTATCTTTTTGTTGTTATCTGGAAACGATGCATCCAAACCAATTTAACTTGAACACATCTGCATATGATATGTGTATAGATTTGATATTGTAGATTAGAGAAAATATATTGCAGCGCTGGATAATAGGATTATATATTTAAATACATCAAATAATTATCCAATCCATGTAATTAGTATGATATGATCCTCTAAAAATGCAATCAAGTGCATTTTTCTTACATTTTCAAGTGTCATATTTTCCAATTTTGTACATGTTCAATCAGGGTTTCCCCCCCCCCCCCCCGCCCCCTAAAAATATATTTTTTATTTTCTTATGTTTAAGTCACCATACAGAAGATGTGGAAGTCACCATCTCTGAGAAACCATCTCCATATGAAAAAGCCAACTGGATCTCAAAAGTCACTCTCTGGTCAGTGTTACAATGATAGGAATTCCCATGCAGGGAGAAAATATATATATCCTTGAATTAGTGTTTCGAATAAGTTATCAGTCATTTTGATACCTCATATCTCTCAACAACTCATCCCTTAAGGCGTCAATGTAAATAATTCAAAAAAATCGACCGCTTGAAGTTGTGTTTCGCTGTCGCGAATCTCAGATTTAAGTGGGTAAAAATGATACCATTTGTTTGTTTTGAGACTAAACATTATTGAAGATATCACAATTTTGACATTCAAGAACGATGTTAAATGTGACAAAGACGATTACAGAAATCATTGCCGCTTAAAATCAAATTTTTGACAATCCAATGCAGAAAACACATGACGGTTGCCTTATGCTGGCGCAATGCTGAGCTCGCGTATCAACATCCTCGCAAACACAAAACAATTGTATAACATTTGTACAATGTCGGCTCAACGTCTTCGACGCTGGCTCAACATGGTACAAATGTTATACAAATGTTGGTGTTTACTGGGTTGGTCGGATCATTAGCCATATCATGCTGTTAGACTCTAAGCATGCGATTAAACTAAATATTGAACATCTCTACTCTAGCTGTATTTTGACAGTTTTCGTATTATTTACAGGTGGATGAACAGCTTGTTTCGGCGTGGGTGGTCGGGTAAACTATACCAAGATGATCGAGCGTCATGTCTTCCACAAGACAGATCAGAAGTATTGTACGATCAACTAGACAGGTACATTATCTGATATCTAGCTTATTATATATTTTACTTGGCAATACTTTGTCACTGTATCAGGATATACCATGACGCTTCTCTCAATTAAGAGTCGTCATCAATATTTCAGTGTGAAAGGACCCTCAAACAGTCAGGTTGACTGAGTTGTTTATTTGAACTAATTTATCCCATGTCGATTGCTTATTATATTATAGATTAATTTAATAATAATATTCGTAATTATTATAACGACCCAGAGCAATTTGTTGTTCTTTCACTTATCTCTATCTCGTATAACATTTTCTTGTTTGTGTTTCTAGTTTGGGCTGAGTGGTTTTTCTACTATAATGACAATGACAATTCGAAATGTTTCTTTTTAGCGTCATGAAAGAAAAAATCTCACACACCAACCAGCTTGCACGGTCACTTGTACACATCCATAAATTCAATATGTTTTGGGCAGGATTTTGTCAGCTAATAATGGTAAGTATTCTAGCAGAACAATTACAGATTAAACATTGATAATTTTTATACTGTGATGTATTTTTAATTTTGTGTATTTTTTATGTTTTGCTCCCAGCTGTCAATAATACATTGAACGTTAGTGAAAGTATTTCTATCTAACAACCCATAAATTATTAAATTATAGCATTGACATTTTCAACCACTTAAAATTGTGTCTCGCTACCGCGATTCACAGATTCAGGTGGATAAAAAAACAAAAACAAGCACGACTATAGGGGTGAATAAACCTTTGTGGATTAAGATATCTATTTATATCAATGCAGGAAGCGACAAAAATATTTCAACCCTTCCTCATCAGTGTATTGGTCTCATATTTGGAAGACGGAACGGAAGCAAGCCGCACCCAAGCGATACTCTGCGCATGCGTCATGATTACATGCGGCATCATTTACACAGTTCCATACACTATATTCAAGTACATCACCTGCTCCGTGGCAATGAAAGCCAGATCGTCAGTCACTGCCCTCATATACAGCAAGGTAGGCTCTTATACTGATAAAAAACTGGCACCCAATAAATAATTACCAAAACTGTGACATATAACACCCAATTTCTCCTGTGAATTTTAGAACATTTTTGGGGGTTCGCTGGTTATCGGTCACCCTTATATTCTTTGAGCACGCTATTTCAAATTTCCAATGAGTCGACGACCATTTCGAATAAAAAAATTGCAGCACATTTTATGTGCATGCATGTGTAACGCCTGACTGCTGAATCATTGTACAAATGCCCGTATATCATCTAAAATGACTTAAAAATTACCTAAATGTACGTTATATAACATCACTTCATCACTTTTTTTTCTTGCAGACCTTGAGGTTAAACAACCATGCATTAGCAACTACCTCTTCCGGAGACATACTCAATTTGTTGGCAACAGACGTGGAGCATTTTCAAATGGTAACATCATTCTTTGTGTTCTTGAGGGGAAGGCGGATACTTACCTGATTGCGTTTTAGACTTTTTCGCAAGAAACGTGTTTTTAAACTTTCTTCAACTACATATTAAAATATTGTAGAAGGCCTGCTGTAACTACCACACCATGTAGTGACAGCTACTAATACTATGCTAAGAGAAAATGATATGGTTATATACTGCTCTGGTGCATTTTGTGCTTTATTAAGCTGTTACGGTAATTTGTGTCTGGCATTGTATATTATTTATTTTTATTTTTTCAGGGAATCATGTTTTGCTGTTATTTGTGGATCTCACCGATTGTCAGTCTTTGTCTCTTCAGTCTTCTTTTCTACGAGTTCCGCCTAGCTTTTCTAGTTGGATTTATTGTATTGATTCTTCTTGTTCTTATGGAGGTGGCTGTGGGATTGAAAGTGGGGAAAATGAGGTGGGCCACCTTCAAAATACGAAAAAAAAGGCCTACCCACCCTTATGGAGGATGAACATAGCTACTTAAGAGGCCATATACATTGGCCATATACATTGGAGAAACTAGTGTGAAAAAACTATAAACTTTTTTAATCACTTATGAATTATTGAAATAGACCTAATATGTAACTAGCAATTGATAACTAAGTAGAAAAAGTGACTTTAAGTTTTTTTTCAAATATAGCAGATTTAACTTCGAACACCACAGCTTCAGCTCCACATAAAGCCAATTTATGGAGGATTGTAGCTTAACGTCGTCCTATGTCATAATACGTGTATATCAAATATAGTTTATAGTCCATAGTACTCTTCACCAAAAGTAAATAGCGGCAGTTGATTCGCAAATTAACACCACATGACAAGAACATATAGTCCATCATTTGGCAGGTGTCGAGAACTACACTTGATTCCAGTTTATAAACTATCTATTCTAATCTACTTTATATTTGGTTATCCCCGTTTTTAACTGCAACCATGACTGGCATTACACAGAGGAAAACTGTGGCATCGAGATAAATTAAACATAGACATTTATTAAGGTATAAAACACGTTTTATACACACCCGGGAAACTGTGTTATCAGCCTCTACGTTATTTTCACTTTTTATTAATATGATGTTTGTTATTATTTCAAAGACTGACTGTGGCTGGTTTGGCAGACAAGCGTCAATCAGTGATGCATGACATTATAACAGGCATACGTATGATCAAAACATACTGCTGGGAGACACCTTACGTAGAGAAGGTACAGGGGTTCCGCAAGTAAGATTTGCCTGTTAGCTATATAGTATACTCAATTAAAACACATAATAATGTGACTTACAAATCACGTTTCAGTATTACACTGTGATATGAATTATATGTATATGGTTCTTTATGCATTATTCAAAAAGTAAAAATGTAGTCTTTCAAAAGTTTTTATTTTGTATCACAGGACAATACTGAAACGTTATTTTGAAGTCATATTATGTTTCAGGTGAGTATATTCTAAAGGGAAAAAATAGATCAAAAAAATGTTTATTGACTGACATTTCATAATGTGAGGAACATATATTGAATAATTTTTATTATGTTATGAAGCTGGTCCGGCCAATGTCATATCCCTTAACCTTAGTATAATTATACAGAACTGTGCACAAAAAACTCATATATTCTTTGAGTTAAAATATCTATTTAATCAGCAGAAATCCTAAGTAGCAGTTGATTTGAGCTAAAATTCCAGTATATAAAATTATTGAAAAAAAGAGAATTTAGTAAGGTTCGCCTAACACTATTAGAAAAAATATATATATATAAATAATACAGTTTTAGGCTGGTGATGAATATGATGAAAAATATGAGAAGTGAGTTATCAGATGATATTTACTGAATGATCTTTTGGATTTCTTTGAGTACACATTACTGTTTTTATTTTTTAATATTTTGGTTGAGAAATACGTATATTCAAGAGCAGGAGCCATACATTCAAGTCTAATATACTCATTTTAGTGACTCAAACAACAATTTAAGGACAAAAATAAATAGTTGGGATAAATATTGGTTGCAATGAACTTTTACGTCATTTCTACAAATATAATTGAGCAATGTACTGTACAATTACGCACTGCACTGTACAGTAAGATTTTCAATAATTTTCGCCAATTTTTAATATGCAAAATTTAACAGATTTTACTTTTAAATAAAATGTTTCTGATAGGCTACAATGATGTTTCGCAGATACACAGACAGTTATGCTAAACAAAAGTTTTGGTCTGCAGTACATATTATCATACTTCATAGATTAAAAATTATACTTAGGTTATTACTGATTTATTCCATTTTTTTATTATTTTGCTGTCGCCCTTACCAATACCGCCGAGCGAAGCCAATAGGCAGTGGTTAGCTTACGTTTCATGTAAGCAGTTACCACTTTTTGCCTTCGCAGAGGAGAAAAGGCCATCAATATTTATAACTATTAAAAACATAATTACTTTTGAAGATAATATTAACATTTCTTAACAATGAGTTAATACATAACCTTTTTTGCAATAGGAAAGAGGTCAAGGCAGTTCGTTGTATGGGCTTCTCTGGTGCCCCTCTGGAGCTGGTGTTGACAAGCGGCAGTAAAGTGGCCACCTTTGCCACATTAATAGCGGCCGTGCTGTTGGGACACACATGGACACTCTCCAAAGTGTTCAAGCTGCTAACATGGATGGAGATGTGTAGACTGTCTCTGTTCAGCGATCTACTTGCCGGTATATACTACTCATCAGAAATGTACTGGTCTGTACAAAGAATACAGGTGAGAACCGCTTCTAAATATACACATACTATTTAAATTCACTGTACACCGGAAAACACATCTTGAATATACGCTGCATTTAAAATCTTGCATATATATTACTATTAAAGATACAATTTATATTACTTATTGATCGGTGGAAGAACAAATAATGCATGGTAGTTAACTTTACTTATAAATTTACAGAAATTCTTGGACAAAGGCGAAATTAACACGTCAAAGGTGGCAAAGCCAGCATGTACTGTCTCAAAGGATTTGCCTGATAACAGTGCTGTTATTATGTCTGAGGTGGACGCAGCTTGGGTAATATGACAGAATTTGCTCATTTTAAGAAATTATGCTCGTTTATGTTTTATTATGGTTATAATTGTAATAATTGCTGCCAATAAAATATTATATATTGTATTTTTAAACCATTTCTTACAGAATAATCATGATTCACATTATTCTTGTGTATAATACTTTGCTACCAAATCAACATTTATTTATCTTCTAGGATATTGACACAGACAAGGACAGATTCGAGCTCAAGATTGATCGACTGAATATTGAGAAGGTAAAGAATAATCATAAGTGCGCTATAACTGGGTATAATACATATAGTCAGTTTTGTAATACTTTATGTGTGTTATTATTTTTCAGGGCAAACTCGTCGCTGTTGTTGGAGCAGTTGGGAGCGGCAAGGTAAATATTCATTTTCAACTGCACATTATTTGCTTCAAATTATTTTAAAACTGTAGAAAAATAGTTATGTTATGGATTATGCTGTATACATGATTATTTCTGATAAATTCTACAAATTTTAATCAATGATTATGCATATTTTCAGAGCACATTGCTTTCAGTGTTGCTGAATGAATTACTAGTAACCGAGGGTAACGTTCTTCTCTCAAGTAGAATTTCCGTTTCCCCCCAAGAAGCTTGGATATTTTCTGATACGTTGCGAGAAAATATTTTGTTTGGTGGAAAAATAACGGAAAAATACTCAGAAGTACTGGAAGCCTGTGCGCTGACAGCGGTATGTATTATTTGTTTTACATTTGAGGCATAACTTTTACCCCGAGGTACTACGTGTTTTCGTATTTTTAAGCCTTGGTGCCCAAAGGTATGTATAATTGTATTTTGTGAAAACATACATCCACTTAACGTTTGTATTTTATAATTTGTTCTCATGTTGGACAGCGTGGAAGCTATCAGAGCTGCAAGCGGAAGCAAACATGTCGTAAAAAAACGTTCTTGGTTTCAATTCACAAGGGGCGCTTTAATCACACTGCTTACTTCTTATTAAGTCGCATAGGTGGCACCATAACTTTTTTGTTAGCCCATGTAGGTTGCTGCGCTATGCACCATTTATCAAACTGTATTTAGAAAGTTGATATTTTATTGATTTTCATCCAAACAGGGGATGTTTATATTCATAGAAAAAATATATACCAGCAAACAGGAGACGTTGACCCGATAGCAATTTAAAGTTAGGCCAGCGTCGCTGATGCTGGGTCATCAATGTCTGGTGTTCAAATTTTGTTATCATTTAATCAAAGCCGCTGTCTGAACAGTGAGCTTATAAATAACTGATTATGAACATTAATCGCCGCCTTAGTTTAGCTTTATACATATTCTCACATAAAAAATACATACGGACAAACACTGCATGCCGGTTAGTCTCTACATTTAGTTATTGAACAGTGCTATTTAATTACGATATGTTATTGATGATATGTTATTGAACAGTACCATTACCATGATTATGGTATATAATAATTATCACTGTTGTGGGGTTTTTTAGTTTTTCATTCTAGAAAACTGAATATGTAAGGAATTAATTGATAACAATATAATTTTTGGGTGCACGCGTTTCTTTAATTTACAACTTTGTATTTTCCCCAGGACATTGAATCTTTACCAAATAGAGATCGGACGCTTGTTGGTGAAAGAGGATGGTCGCTTAGTGGGGGTCAAAAAGCACGAATCAATTTGGCCAGGTAGATAATTATTGAATATATCTGTCAATAAGTTTAGAAAGAGTTTTAATGTAGTCTAAATCTAGAGGTCACTATTTAAATTATAACTTTTTATTCCAGGGCTGTTATGACAAACAGAGATATTTTTATATTTGATGACCCACTGAGCGCAGTCGATACTAAAGTTGCCAGACATCTTTTTGATCAGTAAGTTATCTATTATTTTACTTCATGATGCATGATGTTTACAGTGTATTTATACCTAATATTATTTGTTCACATAATTAAATCATTTACATTTACAACCGCTTGAAGTTGTGTCTCGCTACTGCGACCCACAACTTAAAATGGGTGGAAATTATTCATAAATGTTTAATTAAAGACCAAAAATTAGCAAATATTGATGTATAAGCATACAGTTTGATCCCAATCACTGCGAATTGAACGGCTAATACAACTAATTGAAACGACTAGAGTCGTGATTATCAGGTTACGGGTTAACATTGGACCATCTTCATCCACCTTACAGGGGAATATATAATTAGTTAGATATGTAAATAGTTAGGGAAATGTATTAGAGACCATCGTCCGCGACTCTGTTGCAATATTGAACCCACCTAAAGTCAATGTACATGTGAAATGTTTTCTGTGGGAACTGTTTTATTATTGTTTATTTATTTCTAGGTGTTTATGTGGATTATTGAAAGAAAAGACCAGGATTCTGATAACACATCAGTTACAATTCTTAGAAGAATGTGACCATATTATCATAATGAAAAACGTAAGATATAGATAGGCCTATGTTTTGACTACTCTATAGTTTATATTTATATAGAGCTACACACTTTATTTGGACTGTTATAATTTGTTCATATAGGGGCGCGTTGCGCAATGCGGTACGTACAAAGAAGTATCAACATCAGCAGAATTTGATGAGCTGAAGAAAGACAAACATGACAAATCCAACAAGGGGCTCAATGAAGGAAATAATAACATGGGACTTATATCTTCTTTAACTGGATTTGAAGAAGAACCCATGGTATGGAAGACATTTGATAATTTTGCTCGCTTTTTCATATTCTAACATTTACACATATAACCTTCGGTTCTTATAAATTGTTTGATTCTTTGCAGCATGTCTATGAGATGAGCAAAGACAAGAAGCTTTTAGAGGTAAATACTTTCTTCCGCATTGCAAGCAAATATATCATGCCAATACCCGATAACTCAGACAAGTAGTCTCTACACAGATGCGGGCTGTTTCATAATAATTCGTACACCACGCCGTTTTGAACTTTGCAATATTTTGTAAGCACGATACCCTCAAGCATATTAAACCAAAGGATCTGACTTTTTTTTAACTTGCGTCCCACTGCCAAATGGTCAGGATACATTTGGAAGATGAGAGCCATTCCATAATAATTAAGGTTACCACGGGCGTTTTCAAATCGGAAATGTATTATAATCTTGATACTCTCATAAATATTGATTCGCTTGCTCTGATGTTTTCATTACCAAGCGTTCAACTACCAAAAATACTTGACGATAGTTTCGAAATTGTTTCGTAAGAATTGTGATCACGACGCTGTGGTAATTATTTAATATGCCACCTGATAACCAACATTTCTACCAGCAGGTCAGATGCTGTGACAATAGGCAGTTTCGGAGAGTTTGGCTCCAATTAACAATTACATGATCAAATGTTTCTAAAAAAAATGACAATATGTTGGGGTTTTTCTTCATCATAGACGTCACTGCCATGACTTCCATATACCCGGTCCATGTCTGTTCATCGCTGCATTAACCGTACAATGAGCAGAGGACTCATACGAATATTAAAAAGTATGATTTATAGATCCACCCCTGTATTAATTTAAAAGAATTTACATTTGATTTTGTGATTTAGGCTTAACATACTGTGACGTCGTTTTTTGTTTGAAATATTATTATCCACTTACAAGCTTTACGTATAGTAACTAGCCCCTATATATACAATTTCCCCGGGCTCTAATTATTAGAAGCAATATATTATTGTATTTTAATCGGTCGTACGTTATCTTGTCCAGACTCCAGAAACCATGGAAACCCATATATACAATATACCCCCACGAAATACATGTATGCCTATATACTTTATTAGTTGTGGCCAACGAAGACAATTCGAAACTGCCAGGAAGATATTAATCCTCTTGTGTACAATTATTTGACTGAGTTCTACACTACTTTTTATTGTCCCTATGAGTCATGATATAAAAAGAATTCAATAGATTTATTGCAACTGAGGAATGAATTGCTGCAATATTTTCATGGTTTCAGGTCTTTCTCGCTGTTTATAATGCAGATCAACAACTTGATTGTGATTGTGAAAGATTTGTGAAAGATTTGTTATATACATGCTAGGATATTTTTTTTATTAGTGACAAACAAAAAATGAAAAACTGTATGCTCACCAATATAGCTCGGGTCGGACTGGTCAAAGGTGTGGTCAACTGTCCAAATTTGCGGGACAAGGGTCCCCCAGAAGGCAATAGTGCCCGTGGGTAGGCCAAGGCCCTATTCCATAATAACACTAAATATACGTTTCATACACAAAGCCTCATCAAGAGCAACTTCTCAAATCACAGCAAGTTTATATATACTTGAGCGACATCTATGAGTTAATAATTCAAAGCACTTTGCCCTTGCCCCTACTTGGTCCCTGGCTTGCAAACAAACTGACTGTATTACTGCGGGGATTTGGAAACTGCTTGACTCCAAAAGTTTGTATTGACACTCAGTAAACAGAAACCATTTGTATGACTTCATGCAATGTTGGACCAACGTCGAAAACGTTTGGCCGACGTTGTATAAATTTTATACAAATGTCTTGTGTTTGCTGGGCTGCAGAGGACTTTCTCAAACATTGTCTATTTATTCAATGTTGGTTCAATGTTGGGCCAGCGTCGCAGACGCTGGCCTAGCATTAAAACAGCCTTGGGTCAATGTCTCGTTTAAGTAGTATCTTGTAATCAGTTCAGTGGCTATATTAATGCCGTCAATCTGTACTCAATAGGCAACTGTTGGCCTACACTTGACCGTACCGAGCATGCGCATTTTTCAGTAGAACACTAGTTTAATGTTGTGTCATGTGACAGAGAGATTCAACACACTTATTTGTTTGGGGATGCATAATACATCGCAGATATTACAGCTCCAGCGAGTATTTATTTATTAGTCAAGTGAGAAAGACAAATTTGTTGTCCCAAATTTATAAGGCCTTATGCGGCTTTATATATCTTTCTCTGTTTTTTGACTCAGAGATATGATTGCTTGAATGAATGAATGAATGAATAAATAAATGAATGAATGAAATAATGAATGAATGAATGAATGAATGAATGAATGAATGAATGAATGAATGAATGAATGAATGAATGAATGAATGAATGAATGAATGAAGAAACGAACGAATGAATGAATGAATGAATGAATGAATGAATGAATGAATGAATGAATGAATGAATGAATGAATGAATGAATGGGGTTTCAAACCACATATAGGCTGAACTGGGCCAGGAGAACCTCCTGAGGATAGTGATATGAATGAGATGACACTGCCCCTGCAGACACATTTTCTAAATAAGAGCCCTGGCGGTCTGAGGCCGAACTCGCTACCTCTTGGTCATGAAGGCTGCCTAAAATACTTAATCTTCACGAGCGAGCGAGGAAGAAACATTTGTTTCTTAGAAACCTGAATGCCAGAGCGATCTCCAACCCCGCGATATCTGCAATCTCCGATCTCCGAATGGGAGCAATAATTATTGTGGTCCAATAAAAGCATTCGCGTTCGCATGGCGTAACTGATGATCGCATGTATTATTTGTTGACCAACTAACTGAAATGGATTAATAATGTGGTATGTATGTGAACAGGAAAGCAACTACAAGAAATCCCGGCGAGATATGGCATGGAGTGTATGGCTTAATTATCTCAGGGCTGGACGCGGATGGCTGTTTGGACCTCTT
This sequence comes from Flabesymbios commensalis, assembly GCA_964017125.1. Classification (NCBI taxonomy): domain Eukaryota; kingdom Metazoa; phylum Annelida; class Polychaeta; order Terebellida; family Flabelligeridae; genus Flabesymbios; species Flabesymbios commensalis. Next base: position 26,762,706 of record OZ024902.1, on the reverse strand, counting down.
TATCTGATTCTCTCCATAATAGCAGTGGTAAATACATACGCTTGCAAGAAACTATTGATTGATTTTGGATATGGATTTTAATTACAAGCTATTTCTACTGTAACCCTTTCGGCAATTTTCTTTCAGACTTGCTTCATTGCGACTGACTGGTGGATATTAAGATGGTAATATAACTTAATTGAGTTGCTATTTTTATCAACATCCGCAATTCGTTTAGTATTATTACATAAAATTAAATAGCCTTTAAAACGCCAATATATTTTTTTATTTACTTTTTATTTACTTGAAGTTGCGGTAAAATTATGCAGATTTATTCAAATCCAGACCAATCTGTGTTAGATATCGGTGACTGTAACCTAATTCAACTTTAAAAGGGTACTTAAATTGGGTAATATTAGGTCTGTGTCGTATAGATATTAAAATCTGGTCATTTAAACAATTTAGGTCTTGTTTGTTTTCTTCTAGGGCATCTGACAGTGGAACCTCGTCAAATTCCTCGATGGGTGTCACATCCTCACCGGATTATAACGTCACTACAAGCAACCAAGACGACGATCTCCGGGGACTGATGGTTTACATGGCTATCAGCATCACCTTATTTATATCTACTATTCTACGCTCTTTCTGTCTTTTTGCCTGCGCCGCTGTTGCAAGCACCGTTCTTCACAATAGGATGTTCAAAAGTGTTCTAAAGTCACCCATGCACTTCTTTGAAACAACACCCATAGGTGAGAGCCCTCGAGACAGACCGATAACAAGTTCGTCTACCCCGTAATTAACTCTGTAACGGCCACGTCGGCACGTTATTTAATTTGAATTCTCCCCCACTTGAAGTTGTGTCTCGCTGACGCGATCAACAACTTCAAGTGAGTGAAAATTATTCAGATTTGAAAAAGGGAGGTCAACGATTTTTAAATCTTGCTGTTTGATTTTACGTTTTATCTTTAACATGTTCAAAAGCTGGAATTTAAAGTCCTAATCAAAAATGAAAAACGAATATAATAGGGAACGGCGGTTAAAGGGCTAAACGCCCACGTTGCATCAAAGCATCATGTTGTAGGACTTAATGCATGACTTGATTTCTTACACCTAGGGGGGTTTAGAACGAACAATGTCTTTTTTTCATTTGTCACCCACTTCTAGTCATCTTCATCCTCTATAAGTCGAGAATTGCGACAACAATTCGCGGCTTGTAGTGGATGAAGATTGCAAAGATAAATTCAGGCTTGGAAGGGTAAAAAACATCTTCACTGTTGTGTCCTTTTATATAATAGAGATTGTTAACTTGGTCGGAGTGGACTATGTACTTATTTTTGAGATACATAACATATTCTACACCAGGTGATAATTTGTGTACATACTAACCAAAAAAAGTGAAGTATTTGCTAACGATGCAAGCCAATGCAAACACCACGGCCAATGTAATCAATCCAATGGCTGATGTTCAAATGAATAGTGTCATTTCGGATAGCGTAGCCTAGCCATACTCCACGGCATGAGGGGACTCACGAAATTGTACTGATGGCGCTACTTTAAAATCTCATTAAAACACAAATTGGGCTAACCATACATTATTAATTTATTCGCTGGTAAGCTGTTTTTTCTCTTTCAGGAAACATACTTAATCGTTTTGCTCGAGACACGGGATTCATGGATCAAATGCTTCCTAGAACTGTAGCTCAAACTCTCACAGTAAGACGACATGTTTTTTAATTTTGTTTTCGTACTTTCCTCAGTACATGCATTCAATACATGGACTACAAATGCATACTTTCGACCAGTACGTTGTCATTGGTTGGGTTCGTGTCATAGTAGTTTTCACAGAAAAATTAAAACATTATAACGGGACACTCTACAAATAACCGAAAGATAATACTTTTTACTTAATGCTAGATTGCAAAAAATACATACACGAGAACAGTATCAATTTTTCTGGAGCACAACAGAAGTAGAGGCCAGAGCAATGAAGGTGCCATCTGGCGAATGAAAACAAAATACAAACAGAGTCGAATTAATCATTTAAAAAAACTTCTAAAAAATCAAAATAGGTAGCTACGAAAATATAATGTATATAGTCACGTACAGAATTTGGATTAAATAATACTATATTTTAACAACAAAAAACATTAGAGCTATTTAAAAATTATTCAATCTCATGATTTGCTTTTATTTATCAAGCCCTCTCCTTCAGGGTGGATGCTTACTGTTTTTGCATTACATGTCCGCCGCCGCCGTCCGTCAGTCTCTCCGCGTTTCTTTGTAAGCGTGATTTACTCGGGTCTTTATATTATTCCTCTGTAAAGTTTATCCTATAATTTTTTTACGTTACAAACTTGCCAGATGATTTCGAAAATTGCAAGGATCGAATTCATAAAGACTGACGTTTGGACACAAGCGTTGTTTGCATGCTTATATTTGACCACAAGAATCTGAGCTGCTTTATATATACACCCGCCAATTATTAGTGATACTGGTGTTCTGGTCGCTCTACAAGTATCCAGATGTATTTAAAGGCATCGGAGCCCAGTGTCACAGATCAAGCTAGTACCATACCGGTCTCCCGAATAAAATAACAGTAAAAAGATGCTTCGTTTTCGGAATGTAATGAGAAACACATTTCTAGTTTTTACTATGAAAAGATTATTACAACGTTTTATCTCGACTGAATTGTCTTTCAGTTTGTTTTTGTAGTGATGGGAGAGTTGGTATTTATCGGTGTAATAATGCCATGGGTGATTATATTTCTCGTACCAATTGTGATATTCATATTCTTCTTACGCTACTTCGCTATGTTCACCATCAGGGAGTTCAAACACGTCGAAGCTGCGTGTACGTATAACTACTTTTCATCATACTTATCGAAAATGTATAAATAATAATGTAAGAAATGACATTGCAATGACAATATAACAATAATTAGTATTGAGTAAAGTATTACAATTAGGAACATATTCTGTAGCATGCGTTCTTCACTCTGGATATCATTGTTGGGTGATAACGTGTGTTTGGTCGGGAAATGTATCCCGCCTCGGGATCAAATGGATCTGGTAGGACCCAAATATCACATGTCGGGCCCTAAATTACCACATTGGCCCTCCAAACACACACTATTTTTAAATCAATCCTTAAATCCTTAATATTTATATATATATTTTTTATATAAAGCATGGTGAACGAAGGGTTTTTTCAACTCATCATAAATGTGTTATATGTATCACCTATGTTATGGACAATTACACATTTTTAATTTTTTCAGTGAGGGGACCGACATTAGACATCAGGATCTGACGTCTGAAATCGTTCCCCGCACTGAACGGGTTGATAAACCATGTTACAGGTCGTGCCCCGGTCTACTCGTATTTATCCAGCACAGTTCATGGGCTACACGTCATTAGAGCTCATGATAGACAGCAGCACATGATGGGGTGTCTACACCAGGTGCAGAATGTCCACAGCTCAGCCTGGTTCACCTACTTCAACTGTCATCGCTGGCTGGCATTACGTGTAGAGTGGAGCACCCTGGTGTTCATGGCGGGATGTCTGGGAACGTCCTTCTTCATCAAAGAAAGAGGTATGCTACCTAATAGACTGAGACCAAAATATCAAAAAAGCCTTACAAAACATTTCAGGGGGGGGGGACGGAATGTTAGGGGCTGTCATCCGGTTTAGACATTAAATATAGGTATTCTTGAATACGTTTTTGGTGGATGACATTAAATGTGACCATTTTTTATGGAATTACACGAAAAACAAAATGGCCGTCATTCATCAAGAAACAGATGAACTGTTAATTATAACAAAACCTCTAAAATGAACTGGTTACCTACATGCCCACTTCATTATGAAGTGGAAATATGCCACTTAGCTTGAACGATACTCGGACCAACTGCAATATTTTAATCAGCAGACGTTTTCATTTATGCTGTTATTTTGCAATATTTCAAGGTCAAAAGGTCAATTTCAAGGTCAAACATGATTTTTCAGCAAACAATGCTAGGATCACGTGTGATGCCTCCTTTGAATGTGATTTTGTGAATGAAACATCCATTCATAGACTTATTTTAAAAAATTGGAGGTCATCTTCAATGTTAAAAGGTCAACCTCAAGGTCAACCTCACGGTTAAAAGTACGATTACGAAATAAAAATATTTTCAATATTGTGTTTTTGACTGGGTAATTAACTCCTGGTAGCATTTTGGTAATAGCTACATGTATACATTAAAGAGGACTCCGAATAATTGAAAAAGATGTATTGCACTTGTTCCAATTTTTTACCTTGTTCTTGCTTCATTTGTTGAAAAATCAAATTTGACCTTTGACCTCTTTCACTTTGAATTGTGGTAAAACAAAAAGAGAGATAAAAACTCCGTGTTTTAAACTATTCCACTTGGTCTAAGTGTATCATTCCTGCCAAGTGGCATTATGTTACTATAAAATGAAGTGTGTGTGTTCGTGTGTGTGTGTGTTAGCGGGGGGGGGTATTTTGCATTGTCCAGCTGCTATATACGTCACAAAGGGTGCCATTGCTTTCAAGAACAGGGCAGATACACTATGTACATTGTACCGGTATTTTGAACCAATACTGTAACTAGATCACACTGATCATGCAGGTCTAAAACATTAAATATTTCAACAGAATGACGACTCTAATACTGTGAATAGACCTTATATATAATAGATTTAGCCTTTATACCTCATTTTCATATGGTTTTGACTGAGAAATCCATTTGTCATATTATTTTTATCACGTTCAAGGTCAATTTCAAGGTCAAGTACGCGAAAATATTATTTTTAACAAATAAAGCTGGGAACATGTGTATGTATCTTTTTCATAGAATTTTGACTGGAAAATCAATTCATGGTATTATTTTGGTAATTTTTTAGAGTTATTTTTAAGGTCGAAAGGTCAATTCCAAGGTCAAAAAAATAATATATGATTTCTAAGAAAGACAAATAGGAAGTAGTGTCTTTTTCGTGTGATTTGGACTGAACGATTCATTTCTGGTAGGCTACTATTTTGCTGATTAAAGACCATATTCAACGTTAAAAAAATAAAGCTAGGAACGTGTGCTATGTCTCTTTTTCGTGGGATTTCGACTGAAAAATACATTTCTTCTATTATTTTAGTAATTTAAGTTCATTTTGAAGGTCAAAAGGTCAATTTCAATGAAATGTCAAATAGAACGACAGGAAATATTTAACGGTCGATGAGGGGGTGTTAAAGGGCAATGAGAAGGCGTTAAAGGACAATGAGGAGGCATTAAAGGGCAATAAGGGGCAATATTAAAGGACAATGCTGAGGCATTGAAAGGTGATGAAGGGGTGTTGAAGTGCGACCAGTCCCACATGTGTAATAGGAAGATCACCAAAGCAAAATAAAATATTGAGCTGATGTTATTTCAGACAATTCAAGGCCCGAGCCCAGGAATGCTTGAAGGGGGTGGGAGGTTGGAATTTTGGATTCACCACAATGACATCATTGTCAGTATGGACAAGGGTGGAGTAACAGCTCTGACACGGCTTGACCTGTCGGCTGCTTTTTACACCATTGACCATGCTATATTAACAAATAGACTCACATATTGGTATGGATTATCTGGACAGCCAAAAATTTGGTTTTCTTCTTATTTGAAAAATGGGCAACAGTCCATGAAGTCACACTCTCATATGGGGTTCCACGGGGCTCCGTACCACGACCACTGCTTTTTACCTTATACACTACAAACCCCAGCGCTATAATTTCCAGTCTCGATATAAGCCACCATCTTTGATAACCAAATAATACGGCTAAATAATATGTAGAGAAGTTGCAACATTGTTTATTGATTATGTCCCCTTGGGTGACAGGGTTCAAGCTGAAGCCTAATCCTGGCAAGACAGAATTTCTTCTTGTTTGGTCCAAACTTCAGCGAGAAAAATTCTTATATAATTTCATATGCCTAATTCCGGGTGAAGGCACAAATCCATCTTCATCAGGCAACCAGTAGCCTGAATTTTTGAAAACACATATCCTAAATATGTAGGTCATGCTTCTACCATATCTTCGACCTGCGTAGAAGTCGAAATAAATCTGTCCTTAGCTCTTGCCAAACAAATTGCAGTGGCACTGGTCAGTAGCAAATTAGATTATTGTAACTCCCTCTTTCACAACATTCCAGGGGAGAACATCGCCAGATTAGAACGTGTTCAGAACTGCTTTGCTAGGGTGGTAACCAGAGCATCACTTTTCGTCATTCTGTTCCTATACTAAAACAATCACACTGACTTCATGTCATATTTCTCATTCATTTTAAAATATGCACTATAACTTTACAAACCCTGAAAGAAAAACAAGTTGAATATTATCTCACTTACTTGTTTGGCCAAAATGTTCAAATTATCTACACTTCACATATTCAGATAGATTTTTTGTTCCCCCAAAACTAAGACTGGATTGAGAGCTCTCTCTTTGTTGCAATTGAAGGCCTAATTCCATCGCTCTTTAACACATCTTCTTCGTAACGAGCACCTCTCCATTGCCTTTAGCACCTCCCTATCGCCATTCAAGGCATATGTGGCACCTTTTACCAGCTCTTATTGCCCTTCACTGATTCTGCATCGACCTTTATCATTTCTTCTTCGCCTTTTACCGCCTTCTCGTCACTCTTTAATCCCTCACCTTCGCCATGTGCCCATGCATAGCTAGCCCTTAACACCTTCTCCTCGCCTTTAAATGCCCGCCCATCACCATTTTATACTCCTCATCGTCTTTAGCGGTTTGCGATCGGCCTTTGACGCTTGCTGGTCACTCTTTAATGCCTCCTCATCGCCCTTTATCGCCTTGCTATCGTCTTTTAACGATTCACCATCACCCTCTGACGTCTCTCCGTTGCCATTTAACGCTTCTCCGTAGCTCTTTAGCGACACTCTATGACCTTCAACGTCTTCTTTTTGCCCATAAACGCCTATGCATCACCCTTTAACGCCTCCGCCTCATCTGTTAACATACATCAATTTTTATTTAACCCTTCTTCGTCGCCCTCTAACGCTGTTCCATAGCCCTTTAATGCCCCCCACCTTCTTTAAAGCATCGGGTCACACTTTGATATCTGTTTTCCTCCCCTTAATGCCTGCACGTTGCCTTTTAACATGTCCTTATCGCTCTTTAACACTTCGTCCTTGACCCTTAACACCTTGTCATTGCCGTTTAACCCTTTTTTGTCGCCCTTAAGGGCCTCTGGTTCGTCTTTTAGCGCCTTGTCCCGTAAACGCTTCCCCATTGTCCTTTAACACCTCCCTGTCGCATTTTAACGCCTCTCCATCGACCTGTAACGCCTTTCCGTCACCTCATCATTTCACTTTGGTCCTGTTTAATCAATGACCTTTACCTTGCTTACCCATCACCATCCAGCTACTCCACATCGCCCTATAACGCTTTTCCATAGTCATCTAACGCTTCATGGTCATTATTTAATGCCTCCTGATCGCCCTTTACCGCATTGCCATCGCCATTTAACGCCTCCCTATCGCTCTTTAGCCCTTTTCCATCGTTATTTAACGCATCTGCAGTGGCTTCAACGCCTCGCCATCTCCCTTTAATGCATCTCCATTATCAAAGTAATACCAACATGGATTTTCCAGTTCAATTTAGACAAAAGAGGTAGACCCCTATTGCTAAAAGGCGACCCAGAAGTGGTAAAGAGTGACTGAATGGGGTTAAAAAGCAATAAGGAGGCCTTAAAGGGCAACGAGGAGCCGTTGAAGTGCAACAAGGAGATGTTAATGGGCAAAGAAGAGGCATTAAGGAGCGACGAGATGTGTGAAAAGGTGACGGGGTGGCATGAAGTGGTTATGGAAGAGCGTTAGAGGGCAACAAGGAAGCATTAAATGCCACTAGAGAAGGTGTCAACGATGACGGAGAAGTGTTAAATGGTGACAGGATGACGTCAAGTGGCAATGGATAGGCGTTAAGTGACGACAAAAAGGTGTTGAAGGTGATGTAGAAGAATTAGAGGGTGGCAAAGAGTCGCTAAAAGGCGCCACAGATGTGTTGAATGCCGATGAGAAGGTGTTAAGGGGAGATGGTAAGGCGGTAAATGGCGATGGGAAAGCAGTAGGCCTAAAGGGAGATGGGAAGGTGTTAAAGGGCAACCGCAAAGCAATAAATGATGGTGGAAAGCGTTAAAGGGCGATGGAGAGGAGCCTCCCCATGCCCATTCAACACTTCCTCATCGCCATTTAATGCTTCTGTAAAAGTTTTAACGTCTCTCAATGCCCTTCATTGCTTCTGGATCGACCTTTATTTTTTATTTTGTTCTTTAACGCTTTTATGTCACCCTTTAGCGCCTCTCCATTGGCATTTAAAGACTTTCCATTGCCAAAACACCTCTTCGTTGCAATTTAACGCCTCTTCATCATCTTTCACCACCTTCCTATGCCATCGCCATTTATAACTCCTTCCCATCACCATTTACCGCCTTCCCATCACCTTTTAACGCTTTCCCATCATCATTTGATGCTTCTGCAGTGCCTTTAACATCTCTCCATCACCCTTAAATGCATCTCCATCATTTTTTAACACTTTTTATTCGCCCTTTAATGCCTTCCCGATCCCCTTTGATATATCTCCGTCACCATATAACGCCTCTCCATCGCCTTTCAGGGACTCTCCATTTTTATTGTAATTAACAGTTCATCTTTAAAGCCTTCTCCTCGCCCGTACAAGCTTACTCATCACCCTTTATCCCCTCCCCATCGCCTTTTAACGCTTTTCCATCGTCATTTATTGCTTCATGGTCGCCCTCTAATACCTTCTTATCAGTCTTCACCGCCCCCCCCCCCTTCACCATGTAACGCTTTACCATAGTCATTTAACACCTTCTCACCACCATTTAACGCCACTTCATGCCTTTTAACCCCGTTCAGTGGCTCTTTAGTGCCTCTGGTTCGCCTTTTACCGCCCCCCCCCCCTAACACTCTCTCGCCTTTTAATACCTGTTCATTGATCTGTTATGCTTTTCCGTCTTAGCACCTCTCCATCACCCTATAACCCCTTTATTTCACTTTGATGATGTTCAATCATGAAAACACTATTAGAATTAAATTATCTGGTCAAAATCACACATACACACGGTATTGGACGTGCTTCATTTGTAGCATATATTTTAAAATCATATTTAACCCTGACTTTTACCTTTTGACCTTTTTACCTAGACGATCACCTCAAATTACAAAACAATACCAGAAATATATTTTTACGCAAATTAACACGATCACAAAGTCCTAGTTTTATTTGTTAAAAATCATATCTTTGCTTTCCTGACCTTGAAATTAAAAAAAACTAGCCTTCAAAATGACCTTTACTCATCAAAAGAGTAGCAGAAATGGATTATTCATTCAAAATTACATCAAAAAGAGGTACCATACTTCTTTTGCTTTTTTAACATTTTCGACCTTGGAATTGACTTTTTGATGACCTTGAATGAAAATTGATCTTGAAGATGACCTTGAAACACTACAATGATACTATAATTGTATTTTTCGGTCAAAATCCCGTTCCTATCTTCAGCTGCTAAAAATGATATTTTCTTTTACTTGACCTTGAAATTGACCTTTTGATCTTGAAGATGACCTTGAATACTCAAAATTATTTTAGATGAGGATTGCCCAGTCAAAATTACATTAAAAGGAGGTATTACACATGTTCCTAGCTTTATTTGTTAAAATATGTTTATTTTCTTCACTTAACCTTGAAATAGACTTTTTGACCTTGAAGATGACCTTCAATCATGAAAATAGTACAAGAAATGGATTACACAGTAAAATCACGTGAAAATGAGGTATTGTGTAATTGTGTAATTGTGTAATTCCATAAAAAGGGGTTAAATTTAATGTCATCCACAAAAAAAGTATTAAGGAATACCCATAGTAATGTTTAAAATGGATGACAGCCCCGAACATTTCGTCCCCCCTACTGATAAAAATCACAATTTTGGTCCCAGTCTATAATATAAGTTCATGATAGTGTCATCGTATAAATAAAAACGTACCCCCCCCCCCTTGTGCGCCGGGCCGTTTCACGTCACAAGCCCGATTGTTCAGAGAAGTATTATAACGGCAATGTTGTTCAAATACTTTCTAAACGTCAAATTACACTTAGAAATGCTTCACTTTTAAAGTGTTTACTCTTTCTCATTTCTTCGTAATTATAATAAACAATTATTCTTTATTTAATGTTTTAACTTTATGTTACATAGGAATACATTGGGTCACAATCAATAATATTTTTCCCGTTATGATATCGGTTTATACTGGGTATACAATTTGAAATTATCAAAGTCTAAAAAATATTACTTAAATTTCCGCACCAAAACAATTAATGTTGCGCATTTGATATTTTGATGTACTTTGTTTCTGTGATAAAAAATGTTTTGGACTGATAAATAATTGTTTATCCGTTTTACTAGACTATTACAATATGATATTTTGCGATGTGACCTTATTTCTCTTTTATTGCCTTATGTAGATGAGGATGTTGATGGGAGGCTAGTTGGTCTTGGCTTGACATACATCATCATGATACTTGCCCTACTCCAGTATATACTGCAAACTTCAGTGGAAGCAGAAACACAGGTTGGTCGTTTTACATTTTTAAAACATGTTTTAACCCTTATCCTGCTAAATTAATTTTTTTAATTTTCAACCTCTTCAAGTGGCTGAAAGTAACTGATATTTGTTTAATTTGACACCAAATATTTGCTATTTTTGCTGTTAAAACAGTCATTTTATTCCAAATAAAAGTGATTTAATCGGCGAGTGAAAGGGATTAAAAACGACTATTGTCGTGATCAGCGGGATAGGGGTAAATATAAAAAATAGTAAATATTATATTAAATGTCCTAATACACAAAGGAAGTGCATTTGTTATTAGAAAAACCTTACAACAGCTGATTTATTTCTTATTTACACCACTCGTGGCATATATAGGTAATACATGTACTTGATTTTGCTTTCCTACCCGATCAATGCATAGCTAATGAGCTTTCAGTGCATGCATGTAATTATAGTAACAATTATATCAGAGAAGAGGTCGTAGTAGTGCATAATGATTCTATGGCATTTATCGTATTTATGGAGACAGAGATGCCGATCAAAGCCTTCTATTACCTATTTTGTATCGCTTCAACTGGCTAATAAAATAAAATGGAGAGAGCGGCGATTTCAGAGAATATACCACTTATTTCAGTTAACCAGCACAGGGCAAGTTACCTGAGATGAGTGTTATGGTGTCCGCACTGATACGATCTGACTAATAATTTGGTATGTTAACCTTACGAGGCTAGTACACTGAGTACAGATAAGCTGCGAATGAAAGTATCTGAGACCCCCTCGATCTTCTATTTTTTGCGCAAATGATATTTTAATTATTGTTTCACCTCACACAAATAGCGGCCATATTGTATTTTACCCACACTGTCATATGTCTGTACAATAATTCCTGGGCACACCACTCTATCCGGCATACCCAAAGACGAATATAATCGAGTTACTTCTATTCTGTCGATAATAATATCATTTTAATTTTCAACACCTCTGAAAATCCTGGCCTCAGTTATTATTTCTCAATCTAGCATAATTGACTAATGTGTTAGTGTCTTGCAGATGACCTCTGTGGAGAGGATTCTACAGTACACTGACCTTGAGGAGGAGGCAGCATACGTGACATCAGAGGACCCACCTAAAGACTGGCCACAGCGCGGTGCCTTGTCCATGACTAACATGACTCTCAAATATCGGAGCTCTGACGTACCGGCGCTTCGTGACGTCACCTTAGAAATCAAAGAAGCCGAGAAGGTAAGAATATAACCGAATACAAAACTGGCTAACGTTTCATCCAAATATTTAGAAACACATGCCACTTGCAGAGAGAAGGCGGGTCGCTTCGCTTCGCTTAGCACATAACTTTATCAACATAAATTGGCATCGTTGTAGTCCAACCTGTATGCGCTGCAAGGAGTCCTTCGCAATGTAAATATTATTGATAAGACAAGCACAACGATCCCGCTAATCCCGAATACATTTGACATAGAACCGACTATGGACTTACATGTCTATATTATCATTATATGTTATAAAAACTAATGTATGTGCTGTGAGTAGGTAAATGTTTCGATATTTTACCAGCGACAAAAACTTACAAAACATCGTTTTGTACGTTTTTCTATTATTTTCGAAAATATGCAGCAAAATTTAGTACAATTTTCTTATTTATGCGATATGTTTATTACATACCGTTCTCAATTGTTTTCATAGATAGGTATTGTGGGTAGAACAGGAGCCGGCAAAAGTTCTTTGTTTGCTGCTTTATTACGTCTGACAGAACCAGGAGGTATCATTAAGATTGACAATACTTTCACCACAAACATAGGTCTACAGTGTCTGAGAGAAAATATGTCATCCATTCCACAAGTGAGTGATAATAATTAACTATCTATAATAATTCAAGTTTATTTGTTTTTAACGTTGCAAGCGCATCGTAAGCTATTAAATGAGCAATATAATGGTATACAAGAGCAGCAAGTCATGTGGTGTTGTAGTTGCCTTAGTTAATGAATCTCTCATATCATCTTGCTCAGCTAGATGATGTAAGTCAATGCATGCTTACGTCACATATGCTAGTTATTGTAACAAACTTGACAATTTGTTCTTTTAATTTTTTTTTTATAATTATAATTTTTTTTATATATGATAAAAATTGTGATATGCGACGGTGGATCTAGGAGAGGAGGCTAAAATGACTCCACCCTCTTTCTCAGAGATTAGTCAAAAGATGTGTGAATTTCGATCGTTTTCACTGATTTTTACATATCTTTTAAATTCACCGGTCATGGCGATACATAACTTGACATGACTCTAATAGCAGGGATAGGCATGTACAAATGGTGCAACACTCATTCAATTTATCGCTGTCATGTTTTAGGACCCCATACTTCTAAAGGGTACTCTGAGATCGAACCTGGATCCATGGAACAGGTTTACGGACGATGAAATATGGAGCGCCATAGAAAAAGTTTGTAATAAAACATAGTTATTTATCTATTGCCGTGCTTCCATGTCATAGAACGCATTACTTATTCTAAAAAAAATCAAAAAAATCAAGGTTATCCATTCCATTTCGATATATCCCCAATGTTGGCCGAACAGTCTTTGTCCCAACGTCGGCGTAGAACTGGTTCAGTGGGCCTACCTGGCTATAATAGCAAGACTTTGTTCCAAACCCACTAAAGGTATTCACTAATAAAATACATTACATTTGGAATAGTGCATCTTCTGGCAATTATTTTTTTCTTGAGGATTGTTATAAAATGTTCTATTTGAGCTCACGTGCTTGTGACCCATTGTTTGACATATTTGTGTCGTTCTTTCAACAAAAACTCGCGTGTAGGCCTATAAAATACAAAACATGAAAATCGTCAATGTGTAGTTTGCCATGCACAGTTTTTGTACAAATAAACTGGTATTAAATGGCACCAAAGGAATGTACCGTAATTGAACAAATGAACAGTCCTATTCGTATGTGGTAAGAGCAGGTTTTAATAGGGGGGGGGGATATTAAGACTTACTTGCATCAAATAAGGTTGATTGCAAGCGGGCTTCAACTTTGATTTGTTCGTGCCATTCCAATATGTGGATCAAAATGAGAGATCAAAATACATTTCACGTTATTTCTGGACCAAACCATCTATGAATAAATTTATTGAACTATTATCCTCAGAACACAGTAAAACTATTAATAATCTAGCTATATTTGTTTATTCTGGACTTGAAGTGTTTGCAAATCTTTGAAAAAACAAAAACAAAAAAAACTGTCATTATTTGCAGATGTTATTTATTATTGTATCGAAATATCATCCTGTCTCCTCGCTCATACACCGCACATATTGTATATATTTCACTATATTATGTATTTGCACACAGGCCGATGGGCCTATGCTGAGATGAAATAAACGATCTATCTATATCTATCACCCTTGCAATGCTGATATTTATCATAAATCATCCTCCAACGTTATACAATATCAAATACACTGCTGACTTTGTCTTTAGATTCAGCTGAAGGCAAAGATTAGTCAGATGTCTTCTGGTTTGGACACCAGCGTCTCTGAGGGAGGACATAATTTCAGCGTGGGTCAGAGACAACTTATCTGTCTGGCTCGTGCCATACTGCTCAACAACAAGATACTACTTATTGACGAGGCCACGGCGAACGTAGATCAAAGGTATGTTAGAGGTCTGGTATTCTGACAGTTTCCGGTTCATTATTTCTCTAGGTCTATATCACCGTGGCCATTATGCCCTCACGTCACATTACACACGCTTATCTGCTTAACAAACATGCTGGGCCAACGTCGTAGACGGTGGGCCAACATTAAACCAACGTTGAGCAAACGTCTCATTTTTGCTGAGTAGCAAGGTAATACAATTATATTCGTGCGAGGAAATAAATAGAATTAAGTAGGCTGTTATCGGTGCGGGGATAGCCTACATGATTTTAGCTAAATAATTAATCTAGATAACTGAAGCCAGTTTCCGTTGGAAGCTTGTGATTTCCGAGACGGAATTATCCAAGCAGTCATCTGCTAGTGTAGTCAATGTTAAAATGGTGTATTCTTTTATTTGTATGTTGTTTATGATATTCCTTGCGCCAAGGGATAATTTCAGTATCAATTATAAGCCAATTATAGGAAAGCTTTCTATAAAATCACCTCTACTCTTCTAATATATAAATTCTTATGCCAAGATTACCACGATAGGCATGTTGTTAGTAAGTCTGGTAGTTTGACGAGTAAATTCCACAGTTTAGGAGTATCTTTATATTGCGGAATGCTCGCACACATGGCCATGAATACTGGTATTTCTGACCACCATATTTAAAATCTCTGATAGGCATATGTTTGGCGTTTTCCCCCTTAGAAATATTCTCTTTTTTTCAGAACCGATGCCATAATTCAACACACTATGAAGGATACATTTAAATCCTGCACAGTGCTCACAATTGCTCATCGTCTGAACACCATAATGGAATCAGATAGAATTGTTGTGAGTATTGTATGCTTGCCTTTTTTTATAAGTGATTCTTTTTGAAGTAGAATCGTTTATCGTGATTGTTTTGTTGTTATAAAGGCCCAATATTTTGAATATATTTTCATAGTTGCTACTTTAATTTGTGACACGCTGGTGTGACCCACAACTTCACCATGCTCACCTTGGTGACCCATACATACCTTTTAGTGAAAGATTGTGTGTATATGGAAAGCATTACATTTGTGGCGGTATATACCTATCAAGCTTTTACAATGTTACCCCACACTATCTTTAGATTAGTTTCTGGTATCTATTTATTTGATTATAATTTATTTAGTCGCAATGAAAAAAATTGAGTTGTATATAATTGATAAATCGACGGTTCAATGAATTTATTTAAATTGATACATAGGTTTAAACGTATGAACATATAGGATGAACAGAGGGATTCAGTGAGGCATAGGATAGACATATTGTTAACGGTCCTATTTTTCGCTGCAAATTAGCACTACTATCAAAAACAAATTTTGAGTAAAGGACACGTTGTGGCATTTATTTATGTATCATTTGTATATATTTTTTCCAGGTTTTTGAGCGTGGTAAAATTGCAGAAATTGGATCTGCACATGAACTGTTACAAAATGAAGGGGGTTTTCTGTACAACCTTGTAGAGGAGACTAAATCTGAGGATGCCAAAGAACTAAGAGCAGCAGCAGAAGTGGCGGCATCATGTAACTCAACAACACAAAACTCCTCTCATTCACATGCATAATGGGATACAAATATGTGTCTCTTCTCAAACAAAGATACGATTAGACTGGATAATCAGAGGGCGTGTGAAATCTCTTTGCTACTTTGGGATAATTGTATAATATAATTTGGGATAATTATATAATTATTTTACGCGTGGTACAGCATGCTTATAAGTTAAACTGTGAATAAAATTGAAATATCAATCAATATTAAAACTGAAATGCTACACATTATAGCGGAATATACAGATGCCGGCTCTAGAGATACCACGGGAACGACTAAGTAGATCTAGGGAACGAGCTATGCAAGTTGTTTGAACGGGCTAGTAATTCGTGAGAACGAGTCAGGGCTTTTCAAGTGAAAGTACTTGCCCCCTCCCCTCATGGAGGACAATCGAATAACTACCCCCGCGTCTCCCAGAAATCTTGGATCTTTTTTAGTACTAAGTCCCCGGTATCTGTCTGACAGTCTTAACTTTATTGTTCTGAGATTTTGCGCTGTGCCGCAGACACAACACTCTGAGCTGACTGAACTTTATGTTTCTGACAAATAGGCAAAACCCTGGATATACATGTACAGACTACAGTGGAACCCAGAATGACGTTTTTGAGTTTAGGCCTACAAACAACCACTAACCTCGAAAATAGTTTTTTTATTGACATCATACCACCATTCCGGAATAAAAGAAATCTGCTGTATACCACAGTCCATGGAAAAGCAATGATTACCATTCAAGGGGGCGGATTTTTCTGGAACAGCCCTTAGTACCTCATTTCACGGCATTCAAATCGTCCCCGCGACCTACGTGACTCGATTTCACATTCACAATATGCGGTACGTTTTACATTCAAATGTGTATTACTGTGCATTAGCGGTTAGCTGGTGAATGAAATGCATGTGTATTGACAGGTTAATGTAGCTCTCTGGTGCCCACGACATTCACATTTTGAATATTAATACTACATTTCAACACTACGTATTCTTAGGAAATTTTGTTGAAAATATGAAAGTATCAGAGATGGATTTTTGGAAACAATAGTAAAGCACACGCAAATGTAGTATACATCCCATACATTGTGCAGCGCAAGTGTTTACCTCTTGATCTGAGTCGAAAATCACAAGGATCATCATAACATTTAAAATAAATAGTTTATTATCTCTAGGATATTCAATCAAAATGTCAAAGCAAAATGTACCTACATACAAATTTAATCATTTTTTTGATAATAAAATTATTATTGTTGGTTTTAGTTCGATCATATCTATACCAGCAACATTATTTATATTGCGTACAAGCAACAATAAATAAATCTAACTAGAAAAGGAGTTTCCGAACTCCGCGGCCCGGCTTAGTCTGTTTGAGTGCTATAGACAAAAAAATAAGTGTATTGGTCATCCTCAGTCCTCATGGCTCAAATTATATCCTCGACGTGTATACATCCCGTCCACCACCATCACCGGTGCTGGCCAACATTCATTCAATACTTGCCTACAATGTACCTCGTACAGAGGATGTAGGCCTCCCAGCAAACACGATACATTGAAACAATGATGGCTTAATGTTGGGCCAGCGTCGCAGACCAACTTACGGTTCAATGTTGGGCCAGCATTGAAGCCCATTGCTGGTTCGATGCCGGTCAATCGTCTACGACGCTGGCCCAACACTACCACCGGCTCTGTTGTGTTACTTTGCGCAAACACGTGGCATAAAAACAATGCTATTTCAATGTTGACCCACAGTCTTCGCCTATGGCCCGTCATTGAAACAGCATTGGGTGATAGTACTGTGTTTTCTGATTGCTGCATTATGCTGGTGACGCTTTAACATCCCGGCGGCAGAAACACCAGATAACACGATAAATTGACCCAATTCTGATGTAATGCTGGGACACTGTTCACGACGCTGGGCCAACCAAAACCCTTCAAGCTCTTAACCACAAATATAGGCGTGACTATTTTTTTATGAACACTTGTTAATGACAAAAGTACCTAACCTAAGGACCTGAAACGTTATATTGCACATGTTCGTAAGGACTGGTGTACAGAAATGTGAACCGTTTCCCACACACATCACCCCTCTTCCCCCTAAATAGTACACAACTTCAGGCAAAATAAACTTAATTGGATACTGGCCTCCTGACCAGATTGCGGGCCATGGCGCGGAAACTGTCAGGACATGATTGACACTAATATATTATTGTATACTTGGTCAAGTTGAAAAATACGAGGAATTTTAATCGGAGGTTGGCATGCAAAACGCTCTAAACATTAATATGGTTGTAAAGGCTACATTATAGCAGTGATTGGACTAATCAGTGTAAATCAGTTGGAGTAGCCAAATATATAGTGTCACTCCACTTATTTACAAGAGGCAATTAGATACTTGGCATGGAGCATGTACATTGCACCTCATGTTGATATGATCGGTGTGTGGATAGAGACGTTAACCCTTTAACCGCCGGTGCCGCATATATTCGGGTTTTCATTTTTTATTGGCACATTAAGTACCACTTTTTAACCATGTTAGAGATAAAATGTGACATCAATCAGTAATATTTGAAAACAATTGACCTCCATTTTGTCAAATCGGAATAATTTTCACTCACTTTAAGTTGTGGATCGCGTCAGCGAGACACAACTTCAAGTGGGTGAAAATTAAAATTTAATAATTTGGCGGTCAAAGGGTTAAGCGCTAAATTAAATAATTTAAATTTTCACCCGCTTGAAGTTGTGTCTCGCTACCGCGATCCACAACTTCAAGCGAGTGAAAATTAACCAGATTTGTTTAATTTGGGACTAAATATTTGTTTCAGCTGGTTTCATTCCCAATAACAGGGAATGATCGGCTTATAAAACAAGTAAAAAAAAATATAGTCGTCCTTAGTGGTGAACGGGTTAACACTTTAAGTTCCCTCGTCCCATTAATCGATCCAAGTCTAGTATTCTACCCGAGACCAACCGAATAGTGGTTCAGCCTGTCACCTGACGAGATAAGCCAATCACCGCCGTCATTCAGTTGTTATTTAGGTTAAGGGGGTAGAGTACCAGGCTTGGGCCACACAGTAAACACAAAATATTTGTGTAACATTTATACAACGTCGGCCCAACGTCTTCGACTTTAAACTGTGTTGTGCTTACTGAGCATTTATCCACAAATGACATAATTTGAAAAAAAATCACCGAATAAAAAATGGTATAATTTATTACAATAAAGACGTTCTGAGTTGTCCTTTGTGATATTATGGTTCGGTAATTCATACAATCAGAACATGTGTATTCAGTGTGACGTGGGAATTGCGGTAGCTATTCACATCTGAAAGTGAATAAAAATGAGAAAAATTGATGGGTGGTTGGAGGGTTTATTTTCGAGCGATTTCAGCAAACTGCAAACATAGCAAGTAATGATCAAATGTCAACTAAACGAAATGACGATTGTTACTTGGCAATTTAATTTAACACCTCTTGGCGTTAAACATCGTCCGTCAGTTGTTGTCGGGGTCTAAGCTCGGTTTAACGGTTTGAAAACATTGTGGTTGTGATCTTAACCCGCTTATCATTTAAAAAACATAAAGTTACAACATTTTTAAACATTGAGGCTATTCACAGCAGCCTCGGTGGGGGGGGGGGGTATTACATACTGTGAATCTGGTAATTTTCACGTGTTTAAATTGTCGAGTATTTCTGATCTTAGGACTTCTGACGAAGTTCATAATTCGCGAATTTTTTTTAGTAGCGCAATTAATAATTATTTTCGCGGAATTGTTGAATTCACGAATTTGAACTCCACGGGAAATTCGCGAAAATTAAAACCTCGCGTATATTAGCAGATCTACGGTGTATAGCTTTTTTGATACCAAATTATTTAGATTTGTCAATGAATGTTGTTCCAAACAGCAAAATCAGAAAATATATAGACAACATATAGTCCTTACGCTGGCTGTAACAAGGCACATAGCACATTCGCTTGTTGCGTATTATTGGAGACGTAGGCCACACCCCTCTAGAGGAGCGAACATATAATAAAAAACACAACAAGCCGAGACAATAGAATAGTAAATTTATTTTCAATAACAATGTTAAGCTTTTATAACATGAACGATAATTGATTATAAATATTTGATATATTATAAACGGTTATGCTTACCTTTGAGGTTATAGCAGTGTTATAACAGGATTTGGTAAAATGTTGGCCCAATATTTTAAGACATTGAGCCAACAGTAGGACACTGTTTTTGTCAGTTTACTCGTGTAGCTTTGTTCACTCAAATTATATTTAAGATTACAGTTACTTTTGCATGACTTTGTTTTTCTTTAAAATTCCTCTCGCTTAGGATATGATGCACCTATTATAAATTGAATAGTGCTGCTTAAGTCAATGAATAATCATTAGATGTGATATGATATGAATTATGGAGTTGACTACTACTGCTACGCACATATAAATTAATTGTATACACATAACATAATTATTTAACCTTTTCACTACCATACATGACGGAAATTTCCGTCGTCATTCGTCAATGAACGTAACCATAAAACGACACAAATTTTCGTCAAATAGATACTACATTTATGTATTTTTCGTCATTTGAAGCTGGAAATTGCGTTAGCAATTCCAGCTTCAAATGACGAAAAATAGAACTCCTACACCAGTATATCTGGATCCTGGCATGCACCCCGGCCTGGAAGTCAAAGGGTTAAATGTTCGTTACAAATGTCATTCATTGTTAAGCACAACTATGTACCGATGTTAAATTAAATATAAATTTATGGAATAATCCGAAACTTCAAGCAAGTATTTGTTAAAATATTAACATAAAATTTTGCATCTTTTTCTTATTAGCCACATGTAGATCTACATCTATTCATGCTACGTAGATTCACAAACTTAAATGTGTTAATGTTGTGTGTAAAATCATTTATCTGTTTTGGTATAGATGAAATACATTATAAAATGTGCATGTTACTTCCTAAAATTAACCTAACATTGTAAGAACATTTACAGGTAGATACCCGAAAGCAGTATTGATCATATTCATTATTATCCTCTAACAACCACAGGGTTGTCAGGGATGATATTAACATAGAATCAATGTTTACCAACGTTAACACAAGCTTCTTTCAAAATATATTAACCATCATTTATTATTTCAATTTTAATCTAGTAGGTCAACATTGTAGTATAATTTTGCTGAAATATTTGACATAAATTAAAACAGGCACACCCCTTCCTTTACTGTGTTTAAAATATGCTAATTTGTTAAACATTGGAAATCGCACTAGTAAACTAGGAACTGTAAAATAACATACGCCTTCACAGAATCAAGATAAAATATGTCAATATCACTTAAAATAATGCTTAAATGTCCCACTTCTCTTTTGTTTCTGATCTAATATTGATACACATAGGCCTACTAATGTTCGCCAAATTTCATTTTTTCAAGTTTTCACTTTTTTATACAATTTTTATCTTCGCCGTTCGGCAGCTCAGTTATATTCATGACGTGTGACACATTGTTTTGTTTGGCGGGGGTACTTGCTTTACAGCCGTGGCGGATGGTGCTCAGCCGGCGATCTATACAAGGAAGAACTAACACAATCTTCATCAGGATCACAAGCCAGGGTAGGAAGCACGAAACCAAAGATAGTTTGAGGAACAATGTTCTGGTGTCTAGATTTATCCAGGCGTGTCCTAATCCTTGTACCATGATATGAGCCACAGAGAGTAATAGAGCCACCCAGCCCAGGTATGACTGGACAAAACGCCATTCTCTCCAATTGAGAATAGCTACAACAGATGGGAGTGAAGTGATCCCCACCACACAAACCGAGACCAAAGCTAGAATACCAAGCAGAGTGGCTGTTTCTCCATCCCATGTCATACGCGGCATATTGAAGGTAGTAGCTGTGACATTTTTCGGGGTTAGAAACCAAGGAAAGTAAGCTGGTGTTAAAATGACAACAGAAAGTAATGCATGGATTACAGCCAGCAGCATCGAGAAGAGTCCCAGTTGCTTGCGAGCTCTCAGCCAAGCATCCAGCCATCCCTGGAAACGGTGGTACTTGTTTCCGTATACTAGTTGAGCAAATGCTGCCAGACAGCCAGGCATAAACACCAGACAAAGAAGTGTGACTGATGTGGCGGAGATGCATTTGTTAACGACGTTAACGGGGAATCGTTCCCATCCGTAAGCGGGGTCCTTCAAGTGGTAGAAACGTGTTGTACAGAAGGTAAAAATGAGAGCCATCACCACAAAACTGAAAATGGTTGAGCCCATCCAGCCCTTGAACAGCTCATGTGGCTGGGCTTCCAGCTGTCTGGCAAACACTAATCCTCCACAATCAACCGGGTCCAGGTTCAAGTTGGTGACAAGCTGCTTCACCTTATCTCTGGCAGACGAAGAGTTTCCACAGATCTTGACTAGACCTCGCTCTCCTCCTAGATCTGTCTCTAGTCTATACGCAGACATCGTGTTAAACGCCTTGACCACATGGGTCTGAGGGAGCTGCTTCTGGAGAGCTTCAGCCAGGGAGTCATCACTTTGCCTGCTTCTGGACTTCGTGTAGTTACTCACGTCCACCAGGATCTTACCAGACAGGGCTTCAGCTAATGGAGCCATCTGGTGGTGAGCACGGTGACTAACACAGAGAATGATAATATCAGACTCATCTACACACTCAGCTATACTCACGACTCTAACTGCTCCCAGCTCCTTATCTATCTTATTCAACTTTCTCTTCTCTGGTTTTCTGCTCCCGTAGACCACTTCATATTCATTCCGAATCAAAGCTTTTCCCAACGCCCGTCCAAAGTCTCCAGGACCAATGATGGATACCTTGTGATGCACAGTCATTGTGAGGACCTGTGAGAAAGACAACACAAAACATATATACTACAACAGGCATCACGAGTGAACAATACAAACATTTATTATATCTTATATAAATTTATATTTTAGGCGATGTATTTTTTACGGCACAAGCGGCATTAAGTGCATGAACAAATTATTTGAATGTGCTAATATACATTGGTATCTCATGGTGAGTAATTAGTGTAATAAATATTGTCATAATAAGAGATGATGTGTGTCTCACTACCGCGACCCACAACTTCAGGTGGGTAAAACTGATTCATAATTATATGTTGAATTTGGGACCAAACAGTTGCAAATGTGTATCTTTCAATACTTATTTCATTCCCAATAATGGTAAATTGTTCGGCAAAAATGATTGAAAAAAACAGCCGCCATAGTCTAGTGGTTAGAGCTGCTACCGGCCCCAACCCTGGGTGCGTTTGACACACAATCAATGGGTAGGACAAGCCACTGACCGAGATTCATCCACTAAAAGAATGCGACATTGGGGGGGGGGGGCGTCTCGGACCCATTTGGCGATGATTAGCTATCGAAGGCCCGCAGGTGCATGTGATGGCCAGGCCCAGGTAACTCTGGAATGTAGGTCCGGTGGTCAGTCTGATTTAGCTCAGACTGATTACATCCGGACCAAGTGACAGGAAGTTGGTCTCACAGCCCAATCAGGTAGTCCCACGACCAATATGGACCTGCTGTGTCAACTCACATATACAGACTGCACAAGCACAGCACTCACACTGAATAGAATAGAAAATGAGCCACGGTTGAGCTCACCAAAAATATAAAAGCGCTTAAAGGGTCAAATGGGTTGCATCGTTGTATCCACCTATTAAGTGCTGCGCAGCATAGGGGAGAGTGAGGGAACTCGGGTCACTATTTCTCAAATGTTCTTTGTGCTCACACAATTCATATACTATGCAAAATGATTCTAGGCCCCTAAGTATTTATAAAAGTTTTTTTTACGTAACGTACAGAAGTGTTATTCCTTACTGATTTTGACATAAATGCAAATAAACTAAATAAACCGGCATGATGGGCCATGGATGGGGCAAGTTGGATTTGGATGATTTGGATGATTAATATAATATTTAATTTATTCCCAATCACTAAATATACCAAACTAAGTGATTTTATATCACACACTCAACTTGACTTAACAGTCTGACGGCGAAATAATCGCGTAAAAATGGTTTCACAAAAAATGGCGGCCATTTTGAATTTTTAGAATTTTTAGAATTTAAAAACCGCTTGTCCAAAAGGCTTGTGATTTTGTATGTGTGCAATGAATTTCTTGGTCGCAAAATTAGAATGTTTTGATTGCAGTTTACGTTTTTTCAAAAAAATTCAAAATTTCTAATCTTATTTTTTTGTAAACTAGTTATCTCGATAATTTTTAGTCCGAATCAGTTGTGATTTTGTATTTAGGCACTAACCAGCTGGCTTGGCACAAAGCAAAAGTTTTGGTTACCCGTCAAAAATTTTATAAAAAAAAAGGTAGCGATTGAAAAAAAGAACTCCTTAAGTATTTTTTCACTTAAGGAAAGTTGGGCCATGACAAATCTAAACTTAAGCTAAGAGGCAAGTTGGGCCATGTTCAACTTGCTCTATAAAAGTGGCCCGACTTGCTCATCCGGCGCCATTTTCAAAAATCATTTTATCCTGCATTTTAGAATGATGGGCTCATTATAACATATTACTCAAAACATAGACTACCTGTATATGTGACAAAATTTGTTTCAAGTTAAACTATATCTTGAAGTATTGAAAATGAGAGCCATATACAATTTTGTGGCATTTCGAAAAGTCAAAATGTGTTTGTTGTTTGTTATTTCATTAGCAGTAATATTTTCTTAGTCAGGACAATGTAAAATAATTGCAAAACTACATTAAAAAAAACGTTTTATCTGTAGTTCATTTTGTATCTTTGAAAAGTTTCTTTCAGAATATGGTATTTAGATAATGTAATTTATATTCACTAGATGGCACTAAACATCCCATTGGGTATTCATATTTGGCAGAAGGGTGGCCCGACTTGTCTCGCGGCCCACCTTCCCTCACTCTCCCACGGTGTCCCTTATGATTTTGTCTGTGTTTAATTGACTAGGTGCAGAATAATTTTCTGAATTTTCAACATGAATGATTGCATATTGCTTTACGTCGTTTTCTGCA
The DNA here is from genome assembly GCA_964017125.1 of Flabesymbios commensalis. NCBI lineage: Eukaryota > Metazoa > Annelida > Polychaeta > Terebellida > Flabelligeridae > Flabesymbios > Flabesymbios commensalis. Next base: position 26,737,849 of record OZ024902.1, on the reverse strand, counting down.
TAAGCATGGTCCTATCAGGACAGTAGGAAGCCCGAAGTCAGTACAAAGTCCTACTCTTATCGAATGACTTCATGGTTTCTTTATAGTGCACGGCACGTTAGACAGCACTGCACACTCACAATTTGAGCAGTTTGGAACACTGTATATGCACAACATCAATGACAAACATCCGACCCGACCGTGATTCGAGCCAAATACCTCTTTTCGTGCTTCACGAGCCACAACCGAATCAAATGTCATAAATTGTCACCATATAAAATTGCTGTTGGGGATCCAGAAGTGGTTTCATAGTTTGTTTTTCCTAGTACAACCTGTAGAGTTTACCCCCTGTCACACGATTTAACTTACACCACACGCAGTGACTGCATTTGCGTATCAACCAGGTATATGTACCCCAACCTCCCCCATGCGAGCCATATATAATTTTGTGGCATTTCGGAAAGTCAAAACGTGTTTGTTATTTGTTGTTTCAGTAGCAGTAATATTTTCTTAGTCTGGATACTGTAAGAACATGTACACGTTACTTTGTGTACATTATTTTATAAGATGTCTGACAGTATCTCCTGAAAAAAAATTGTATTCATCATCACGTGAATTTCATGTATTATAAAGACACTTGATCATGTTGATCTCTTCGTTTGAAAGTTTCAAGCAATAATTTCAATGCAGGCCTTATCCAAAATTACATTTTGACAGTTGGTTTTAAACGAATGCGGCGAAAATAATTTAAAGAAGCAATGTAATGTTGGCAATATAAAAAAGAGTGAAATAATCTGCAAGTCACTAACCTCTAGCTATGTTCTTTTCAATGTCGATTGCCAATGTTATGGTATCTATTGAGCTGATGAAGACCGCTTTTCGAAATAGAAAAAATGGAACATAACCATGCAGCTCGTATTTTGATCCTTACTCGCCAGTTATCTGGTGGGACTGGTGAAGAACTCGCAGTTATCTGGTGGGACTGATGAAGAAGTGTCTAGTTAGGGCTATTTATTAATCCTCCATGCTGCTCCTATTAGTGGGTCCCTGTATGTGCTCAGCAATGCATAAAGAGGTGCATTTACGTGAGTGATTAATTGGCAACAAGTTACTTTGTTCTCAATGACTTGTAACCCTTCAAGTGCAGATTTGAAATATGTCTTTTCTTTTCAAGCTAGGATTTTTAGAACTACTTGGTGATTTTGAAGCGCTGGATTATAAGCGAGTATCCGTTTTCCCAAGAATCTGAAAATTGGAGATCGCAGCCAGAATGAGTTGACATTCACAATGACTGATTTAGATCTTCAATAATCACTTTGCATCTGTTCTAAAAAAAAACAGTATCAGGTTATATCCAGCGCAAGCAATGCTAATTATTAAATAAACTTCTCGATTAAAAGCAGTAGCATGTGTCCGCCAAGATTACAATGATGCATTAGCTTGAGCCTTAACTGTTCAGCTTGTCCCTGAAAGTGGTTACGTATATGTTCATTTATAAGTTCTTTGAACAGCTATCATTCTAATCAGAAAGCATAATAAAAGATTAATCACCATAATAAAAGATTAATCACATACCCTAGTATGAGAAAATAAATGACAATGATAATATATATAAACTATCATCTTATATTTTCAATATTGGAGTATCATTATTCGTCTATCAGTAAAAACAAATGTCATTGAATGCGGATAAACATCAACAACGACAACAACATAATATGGTTCAGTGGTTCAGTTTGTGTGGTAAATCAAAAAGTTATTTAGGCCCCTTTGACCGCATGTCCCGAATATATTCGTAATTTTCGTTGTTTTATTAGCACATTATATAACAGCGTTGCAACATGTCGAAGATAAAACTTGACATCAATCAGCAAGATTTGAAAATACTTGACCTCCGTTTTATCAAATCTGATTAATTTTTACCCACTTTAAGTTGTGGATCGTATCAGCGATACACAACTTCAAGTGGGTGAAAATTCAAATTAAATAACTTGGTGGTTGAGGGTTGAACTCCAACGGTTTAGGCGTTGTGGTACATTATAACTTTACAAGTTCAAGCACAGAACTATTTGGGGCAGCCCTATGAAAATAAGCAATTTAGAATGCTTAGTTGTGTATTCAAAATATTTATCATTAGCAGCTATAAGAGTTCACGAAGTACTTACCTTAGCATATTCATTCACATATGCCTTGAATCAAAACTGGCTGAATTTTGGGCCACCGTCTACTACGGTGGCCCAGCAATAAAGATGTCATAAATGGTGTATTTTAAACATTGTGATAAAATACACCCACTTATTTCCTGTAGAGCACTGCTGTAACATCATCAGCAGATTCAATTTCGATAAATTAAACATATGTGTCGGTTCATCTATATTTCTGTATCTTCTTTCAGATCTTTATTTGAGTTTTCTGTCTTTTATGGTTTACAGCCTATCGGTTATTAATCATATAATTTATGCGTTTTAAAGTAGGCCTAATACCATCAGTAAACTCATATATTTACAAATGTTTGTGTTAGCAATTCCCACCATGTTTGTTCTCATCTTATTCTGTCTTGTCCTTATTGATCCCAGATGGGTTGTCACTAATTATTTATTTGTTGTATTTGGCAGAGATCACTATTATGCTATTATATACCACGTACGTTAAACAGTGGTAATGCTCAATTAGAGGCTATATATTACGACTAAATGCATTCGCGTCGCTACTTGAGTAACTTGTTGGCACGGTTTTTGATCTATGTCTTAAAGCGTAATGTGAGCTACCTCAAAATATTTTGAAGTGTAATAAATGTGGAATGCAACTTTGTGAAAAAGTCTGAAACTATAGCTTACTATATGTCAGCTTGATATTTCTACGCAATCCCAGAAAAATATATTTATGAATTCATCTACATTTCTGTATCTTCTTCTGTTCCTTCTATTTGTTCGAGTTTCCGTCTGCTTATTTGGTTATAATCGCTTCGAGTTTTTGTCACTTTATTGTTTCTGTATTGCTCCTTGTCTCTTAGTTAGGCATACGTCTATGTATTTGTTAGTTCATTCGTTTGTTAATCATAGGTACCAGAATGTCCAACATCGGATAAAGGTCCCGTGTTCAGGCTGGGTTTGTTCGTTCTTTAGCCACGGCATACAAGTTCGTTAATTCGCTTTATTTTCTGTTATTACCTGGCTAGCTTGCTTGCTTGCTTGTTTGCTTGCTTGCTTGTTTGTTTGTTTGTTTGTTTGTTTGTTTGTTTGTTTGTTTGTTTGTTTGTTTGTTTGTTTGTTTGTTTGTTTGTTTGTTTGTTTGTTTGTTTGTTTGTTTGTTTGTTTGTTTGTTTGTTTGTTTGTTTGTTTGTTTGTTTGTTTGTTTGTTTGTTTGTTTGTTTGTTTGTTTGTTTGTTTGTTTGTTTGTTTGTTTGTTTGTTTGTTTGTTTGTTTGTTTGTTTGTTTGTTTGTTTGTTTGTTTGTTTGTTTGTTTGTTTGTTTGTTTGTTTGTTTGTTTGTTTGTTTGTTTGTTTGTTTGTTTGTTTGTTTGTTTGTTTGTTTGTTTGTTTGTTTGTTTGTTTGTTTGTTTGTTTGTTTGTTTGTTTGTTTGTTTGTTTGTTTGTTTGTTTGTTTGTTTGTTTGTTTGTTTGTTTGTTTGTTTGTTTGTTTGTTTGTTTGTTTGTTTGTTTGTTTGTTTGTTTGTTTGTTTGTTTGTTTGTTTGTTTGTTTGTTTGTTTGTTTGTTTGTTTGTTTGTTTGTTTGTTTGTTTGTTTGTTTGTTTGTTTGTTTGTTTGTTTGTTTGTTTGTTTGTTTGTTTGTTTGTTTGTTTGTTTGTTTGTTTGTTTGTTTGTTTGTTTGTTTGTTTGTTTGTTTGTTTGTTTGTTTGTTTGTTTGTTTGTTTGTTTGTTTGTTTGTTTGTTTGTTTGTTTGTTTGTTTGTTTGTTTGTTTGTTTGTTTGTTTGTTTGTTTGTTTGTTTGTTTGTTTGTTTGTTTGTTTGTTTGTTTGTTTGTTTGTTTGTTTGTTTGTTTGTTTGTTTGTTTGTTTGTTTGTTTGTTTGTTTGTTTGTTTGTTTGTTTGTTTGTTTGTTTGTTTGTTTGTTTGTTTGTTTGTTTGTTTGTTTGTTTGTTTGTTTGTTTGTTTGTTTGTTTGTTTGTTTGTTTATTCATTCGTTCATTTGGTCCTGTGCACGTTATTTCATTCATTTTTTTAATTCAAAAAGTATCAACCGCAAAATCTACTCATCTGAAAGCTGTCAACAGGTCAACGGAAGAAACTTACTGTCAACTTACGTTGTTCAATCCATCCAACACGGAAAACGTTCAAATAGCAGCGGGTCAATGGTAGTATAGAATTGACTATCGGTGCAGAATCAACCGACGACATTCTTGGCTTGTATTATGCTAGCACACTAAATGGAACGCCATTAATTCATATATATCATAAAAGTAATCGCAATCAACATTTTTTCTGATAAATGTACATCGGTCTAATGGAGACGTATTAATCACAAGATATCGTAAGGTTAGATAACGATAATTTTACTCGAGAGCGCTTGCTCATTTGCGATAAGCCCGACCTTAATATGTCCCGAGGCTGGCTGAAGGGCGATCAACGTCTTGGACAGACAGGTGATAGCTACAATAAAGTATGTCTAGCTTGACAATGACACATAGTTGACTCCTTAACTGCCAAATTATTCAATTTGAATTTTCACCCACTTGAAGTTGTGGCTCGCTGACGCGATCCACAACTTCAAGTGAGTGAAAATTATTCAGATTTGACAAAATGGAGGTCAACTGTTTTCAAATATTGCTGATTGATGTCACATTATTTCTTTAACATGTTTAAAAGGTCGTACTTTATGTGCTAATAAAAAATGAAAACCCGAATATATGCGGCACCGGCGGTTAAAGGGTCAAGGGATGAGTGTGGGCTGAGAGCCTAAATGTATCAGAACAAACACCCGGACAGCTTCTCCTCTAATCGTATCAGGTGATGTGTCCAAGTTTGTAATTAGACCAAATTGTCACTTTGAACGGAATCCTAATGGGTTACGTTAACCACAAGATAACAAAATGTTAATTGGAAATATTGATATTCAGACTGTATCTCACGAGGCGGCACTGATAAAAAACTACATCCGTTGTCAAAAATGATGAATTCGTCGGAAATGTGATATGTTGTATTTGTGTTCATTTCAAAGGTAAACATTAAATGAAATTCGGTATTCTAAATTTGATTGAACGCTTTGAAATAACACGTTTGCCAACGATTTCATTCCGACATCTGTCATATTAATGCTCATACACGCTACTTAAAGCTATAGATCACACTCTATGTGTGTTTCTGAATTTAGTTTACCCCAGTTGCCTCTATCTCTGTGATCAGCGAGATACGTTATGGGTATACCCCAGTCACACATACACGAGTGACAAAAATTAGAGCAGTGCGTCGTTGTGAGTCCATGAATTTTGTCAGGATATGAGAAGAGCCAGCGCGTTTAAGACGAATATACAGCGTATTATAAATAAATCAGGTGTATAAATCAGTGAATACACAGCGTTTCGCCACCGCATTGCGCGTTAGCAGGGCAACAAAGTTAACGAATACACCGCGCATCGCCAGCGCGAGGCACGAATAAGAGAGAAAGCGTTAGCAAAGCGCTGTTCATTCGCCCTTTGCTTTAAAAACACGCTGTGCATTCGCTACCAGATTGCGACGCTGTTCACAATCCGGACTAAAATTATAATTATTTTCATTTTTATGCGTGGACTGTGCGTCGTTTATGTGTGACTGGGACAAACCTCGGTCAACAAAAACGCGAGTGCTCTACTTGTGTCTAGCGTTAGTCTGGCGCTGGTCTGACGCTCTTCTGGAGTCTACATTCACACCTGGAAAAGCGCTCACATTTTTTAACATGCAGAAATTGTGCGCAGAGGTTGACGCACACAATAAATGAATAACGTTCATCCGGCGGTCCCGTCAAATCATCAACGAATTCTGACGCACGCCCAGCATATCACAACGCACTGTCAAAAATTGTTCTTTTTTTGTGCGCCGGACGTGCGTGATGGTATGTGTGATTGGGCCTCTACAGATATGTCCCGCTGTTAATACATAAGGTCTCACCACCCTACTTGCCAGCCCCATTGCCACGCAAGTGTAATGCCAACATTCCTATGGCCGAATTCGCCACTTTCGTAAACATTACCCGGATCTTCCTAAATATTCTTACGCCCATTCCTCGAAAAAGACATAAATCCTTCTCATCAATTCGACAATCCCATAACACAGTTATACCTCAAATTACGTACAATAAAACAATTCACCAGAAGCGGCAACAATCATACAAAGCAGTAAATTGTGTACGGACTCTTTAGCCACCCCCTGGATTTCGGTTAATTAATGGTGGCCACAATGGACTCCTCTTTTAATAATTTAAAACGTTTAGTAACGGTAATATTAATCAATTTTACACGATTTTATAACCGAATTCATAGACAAAACTCTTATGCTCAAATCACTTGTTAAACAGTCTAATGTACCAAAATACACGAACCCATTTCTACAAAAAAGTTTCGGTAAATGTAGGCCCAGTGCTAATATTCGCTGAAACAAGCACCCTTTATAATTTGGCAGAATTTGTCTAGCGTTCGCTGAACATTTGTTAAATAAACTTAGAAAAGTATCATGTGTTCCCTCTCATCAGCAGCCATTCTAGTCACATTTGGAGCAATTTTACACATTCAGGTTGAAAATGCCTATTTAGACAATAAGAAAAAGACAGCTTCAAGTGAATTCATGACAAATAGATATTGAACTATAGAAATTGCAGGTTTGTCCTGGATTGAGATTAATATTATGGTCAATTTCAATTCTGAACAGTGGTAGATGTACTGGGCCCGTAATATCGTACAAGTTACGATATATCGTAGCCCTGACAAATACGAAACGTTTCACCAATGTTATATTAGTATCGGGCAAGCATCACAGACGCTGGTCCAACATCACAACAACATTGGGTGGATGTCTCGTGCTTGCTGGCCAGGTACACTCTATATAAGAATATGACACATTTGAAGATTTTTAGCTGTGTGGTATAATAAAGAAAGCTTTCTCCACGCATAAAATTACATGCATTTATATATTTATATTATATTATGTACGAAGATAGGTTAAGTGTATAAGGCCTATACCCATAGTAGATTTTATTCTACTTTTATGTGCCAAAATGTTTTATGCAACTTTTAACCATATAATTTATGTTCTCATATATATTATATGTATTTTTCTATATAATCCTTAATCACTTTTTTACATAGCATGTTGACTTCCTGCCAGCAACCTGCTTGTTTCAGTTGTTATATTTATTGTTATTTTATATGTCGCTTGTACCAGCTCGTTAGAGCTGATGTTACATGTTTTATTCTGTGCGATTTGAAATAAAAACTTATCTTATCTTTTATAAATGCAGCCCCGTAAATAGGGAGTACATGTCCGAATCTGACCATTTAAGCAACTCTGTCGTCAACTTGCAGGTATTTATAAATATCAGCATTTCATAATCCACATAAAAATGTTTTATTGTGGCGAAGGAAAAGGTTCGCATAAGCCCGACCGTTTGTGTTCGTCGATGTACGTATTATGTTCTGTTGTTGTCCTGCAAATACGCTTCATTTTCGTTACGTCGGTCAGAAATTCGTTTATCGAATATAAATACTTTGTTGGGTTGATTATAGGCCAGCGTCGTAGACAGTGCGCCAACATTAATCAAACATTGTGTCGATGTCTTATGTTTAGTTGGTTAGGACATATGTTAAAGTGATAGATATGATATTGCCAAACTATATCACGCTCATTCAACACTTTGAGTCATAGAATATACTTTTTCACCCACCTGAAGTTGTGTCTCGCTGCCGCGACCCACAATTTCAAGTGGGTGAAAATTACTCATAACTATGTTTTGTTTAATTCTAGACTAAACATTTCTAAATCTTGATGTATTAACACTCGTTTCATTCCCAGTGATATAATCGGATCATAAAGCTGATTAACTCTTCAAGTGCTTCATTACTACTTAACATTTTCCTTTCATTTGAAGTTGGCATTGCTCACGCAATTGCCAACTTCAAATGAAGGGAAAATACCTCCTCACTTAAAAATTAAACCTGCTAAATTTCACAATGGGGGCTTTACTCAAGATTTATACATGCATATTTGTTCAATTTCTGTCAAATTTTAGTTGTGGAAAAACAGTATGAATGCGCTTGAAAGCGTCGCCCGCACTCAGAGGGTTAAAAACGACTACAGCCGTGCTTAGCGCTCTAGACCCTCTCAGCGCGGGGACCGTCTTTAGACGTCAGGGCCCGTATTCTCGTACAAGTTACGATATATCGTAGGCTTCTGATTGGTCGAGATGGCCATCTCGACCAATCAGAAGCCTACGATATATCGTAACTTGTACGGGAATACGGGCCCAGGTTCCGCACTGAAATATTAAAAAAAAATATAATGACCGCAGCCACATAGGTATTCAAATGAAGCGGAAATAACTGACTACTAGACGACATAATTATACATGATATTGGAAAAAACCCTTTGGTCTCCATGGTTTATACAGAAATATACCAGCGTTGTCAGGGGTAAAACATGTTGGGTTCTGTCCATGAAAACGGCATAACAAACAGTGGGCTTAAGTATAAAACAAACTAGAAATGAATGAAAGAAATGTTTATTTGCAACATGACAAAGCGATGTACAAAGAAAATACACCTATTTTACATTGTAATTAAATTTTTGGTGTACGAAAAAGAGAGAACATATTGTTCGATCTATTTTGTCAGGTTAATGTCATTCTAGTAGTCTTAGGCAGCTACACAACAGAATGTTGATCAGCATAGTCTATATCATTCACTAAGTAGTAATAAAAGTAATGGGCTACTAAGTTGTGGTACTTTTAAGTGACATTCTGAAATTCAATATGTTCAGTTGCAAATTATCCAAAGATACCACCATTATTGTTGCCACTGGTTGGTGGAGGTGCCGGTCTGGTTAGTAGAGGAGTAGTTGGTGGAGGTGTTGGCTTGGTTGCTAGGCCGTGGTTAACTCCACTGTCGTCTTCAGAACTGTCACTGTCACTGGGACTGTCACTGTCACTGTCACTGTCACTGTGACCACCTTGACGACGACACTTCTTACCACACCGAGTCATGCAGCGCAGAGTATCGCGCAGTTTTTTGTATTTGTCGCGGTTGTTTTTGTCTGAGCATCGGTCACCCATTCCCCGGAGTCTGTCACGGACTTTGTCCATCACATCGTCGTCGTCATCATCGCTATCAACCATGTCCACCAAATCCTTCAATGTCTACAACGAAAAAATAGGCCCTATGTACGTAGTATTGGAAAATGATTTTAAACACGATTAAAACTTACAGTAGGCGTATGATCTGTTTTATAATGTGAGCTATTTAACCCTTTGAGTAAGTTTGAAGCATTCCAAGTAAACACAAAACATTTGTATAACATTTGTACAATGTTGGACCAACGTCGAAGACGTTGGGCCAACGTTGTACAAATGTTATAAACATGTTTTGTGTTTGCTGGTTTTATACAACATAAGGCATATTTTCCCGTTTATTTTATAATAATTACGTGAGGTAAGAATTACGATAAATGAGAAAAAACGACGCTTGGAAAATATATTTCTAAATGGTATAATATGTCGCTAGCCTCGACGCATAATTCTAACTGAACTATTATCACTAGCACACCACACGGGAAAACACAGTACGTTGAACTAATGTTGTAATGTTGGATTTAATGCTGGACCACCGTTGTAGACGATCGACCAACATTAAATCAGGATTGATTTAACGTATTGTGAATTGCTGCCACTTTTTAAGAATGCATAATTGTTTATTAAAAATATACGACAGATGCGACATGGAAGAATAAGACTGGAGAGCAAACTGTTAGTTCCATCTGGGCACACGACGTTGTTGCGACGTTGAATCAACGTCATTGACGTTGATCAACGTCGCATCAACGTCATGTAAGCCCAGTGGGTTACCTTTTCGGCGTCGGTTCCTCGTTGCTTGGCATCGCGCAGGACTTTTTTGAGTTTATCCTTCTGCCCGGCGCTGCACTTGTCTCCGTCCTTCTCTACCAAATCTTCCACATCCAAAATATCTGGATCTGAGTCCAGATAATCGTCCAGCTCTTTCACCGGCATGGTGCCGTTAGCCTGAAAGAAAAATCCGGTGTTGATACTGTATTTCCACAATATTAAAGGTGATCTATCACCCCTTGTATAGTATGAATAATTTTGTGACAAATAAATCAAAGCTGCCACAAGATGGGGCACAAGTGTTTCCTTATATGATGATTGGCTATCATGTGACTCTCTCAGAGGGTCACATGATAGCCAATCACCCTATATAAGGACATAATTATTCTTACCATATAAGGGGTGATAGATCACCTTTAAAACCCTTCAGCTGTGTGAGAGTTATGGTGGCGTTGTTGTTGGCTATCATAGCCAAACACCCCATATAAGGACATAATTATTCATACCATATAAGGGGTGATAAATCACCTTTAAAACCCTTCAGCTGTGTGAGAGTTATGGTGGCGTTGTTGTTAACCCTTTAAGCCCTCATGAAGCATTAATGCAACATTTTGCATTTCTCAGAAAACTGACTTCATTTTCTATACCTAAGGCAATGTAAGCTTAACTCTTTACATGCCCAATCGTCGTTATCTCGTTATAATATGTATTTAACACTTTAAGCGAGGAAAACTTTCATACAAACCATGGAGACCCAAGTTTTTTTTCAATTTGTCATCATAAATGTCATCATGAATGTCTTAGTTAGCTCTTTCAGCTTCATTTAGATACCTATGTTATGGACCATTAGATATATTTTACTCTTTCAGTGCGGGGATCTACTGTGGACGTCAGAATCTGACGTCTACAGACAGATTCTGATTCTAAAGTCGATCCCAGCGCTGCAAGGGTTAATATTGCATAATAATTCTTTGGTATAAACAGAGCAGATAACTTGATTCGAGGTGAACTAAAATCTCATGTAAATTTAAATTCTGAACTCCAAGATCGCTAAACATCAAGAGTTGCAAATGTTTGGTCTCAAATAAAACAAATTTAAGAAATTAAAATTAGTAAATTCAGCGGTTTAAGAGTTAATGTCAACCATGTTTGTGTACACCAAGGCGTGTCTAGCAGATAAAGGGTTAAGACGAACACAAACTGTGAATGAGTAATGCCTTACTTAACCAGTTAACAGATACTTCAAACCACATCAAATTTATAATGTCGTTTAATATACACTGTTTCACCATTTTGGCTAAGGTTATCAGTTTGCAGACGGTCGACTGTTATAATACATTGAAAACAATTAAGAGTCAGCCGAAATAAAATACTTTAGCACTAATCAAGACATGACTATGTTTTAAATGTACACACAATAATTCGTGAAGTGTACATTATTTATTGATATCTACCATTTATTAAATACTTTATTTTGTTGAAAACAAGAATTTGCATTAGCTCTCAAACTTGCATTGATGTAAAGGTGATCAGTTTGCACGCTGTGCAATGTTATAATACATTAAAAACAATTGAGTGTCAGCCGAAATAAAATACTTCAGCATTATTCAACAAATGACACTGTATTAAATGTACACACAATAATTCGAGAAGTGTACATTATTTAGTGATATCTACCATATATTCAAAAAATTATTTTGTTGGAGACTAGAATTTTCAAACTTGTATGGTGTAAATGCAGCTAGATGAGTTGAGCTTAATGACAATGTAATATAAATGTACATACGGAAGGTTTGGGTCTCTTAGGTCTCTTGGGTTGGTCTGGTTGACCTGGCATCTGAATAAGTATACATATGACAAGTTCATACTATACGCAATATATCAGCAGCATTAAAAAAATTGCTGAGCTAATATTACTCCACATGGTAGGCTTATTTAGGCCTACTGCATAGCCTTTCTAAAGTACAAAACACACCAAGGCGGCGTCGCGCGTGACGTCGCGTTGGTTATACCCTAGTAACACATACACGACGCACAGCCCACGTCTTGAGTGACAAAAAATAGAGCAGTGTGTCGTTGTGCGTCCATAAATTTTGTCAGGATATGAGAAGAGCCAGCGAGTTTGAGACGAATATACAGCGTGTTATAAATAAATCAGGTGTATAAATCAGCGAATACACAGCGTTTTGCCACCGCGTTGCGCGCTAGCAGGGAGACAAGGTTAACGAGTACACCACGCATGGCCAGCGCGAGGCACGAATAAGCCAGAAAGCATTTAGCACGCCCCATATACGTTATATGTTCGCTGGACATGCGTGATATGAGGAACACGTTAGATGGGCGCTATATGCGCGCTCAGTGCCGACATTTTTGAGTTTTTTTCTAGCCGAAAGGCTCAGTCACACATAGTCGACGCACGACCCACGGACTGAACATTGATTTTTTTTGCCACAGCGTCTATTGTGCGTCAGCACTCGTCACTGGTTCGTGGAATGCGCTGCACTGGCGCTAAGCATATTTTTGTGCGCCATGTAATCGTGAAAGGAAGTTGGGTATGTTTAAAATATTGAACGCATATGAACGCAGAATTGTGCTCGTCAGAAAACCGCCAGCAACACGTAGGGCGCGCTAGAACAACGTTATATCAACGCCAAATACGTTTTTAATCATTTGAAGTGGTCTTTCACACGATACACGGCTTTAAGTGCAGAATTTGTTTTTAATTTGTCGAAATTACGTCTAAACATATAATGTTATCATTAATTTAGGACTCATTCTTTCTTTTAAAAATGGTTTTATATGTTCAAAACAAACTGATAACATTTACTATAATCGTCGACATTAGCATTTGAGGGTTTATTGTGCACAGTATGCTTCCAACGCGTTAGCAAAGCGCTGTTCATTCGCCATTTGCGTTAAGAACACGCTGTGCATTCGCTACCAGCTTGCGACGTTTTCTACAATCCGGACTCGAATTGTTATTTTTTATTTTTTTCTTCGTGGACTGTGCGTCGTTTATGTGTGACTGGGACAAACCTCGGTCAACGGAAATACAACGAATTTAGAGCGTGTGCTCTACTTGTGCCTAGCGTTAGACTGGCGCTGGTCTGACGTTCTTCTGGAGTCTACATTCACACGTGGAAAAACGCTCACATTTTTGAGCATGCAAAAAATGGGCGCAGAGGTTGACGCACACAAAAAATGAATGACGTCCATCAGGCGTTCCCATCAAATCATCAACGAATTCTGACGCACGCCCAGCGAATCACAACGCACTGACCAAAATTCTTAATTTTTTGTGCGCTGGACGTTTGTGATAGTATGTGTGACTGGGCCTTTAGACCTGTACAAATATATGTTAAAGTTGTCCAGTTACATCTTAGCACTGTGGAAATACATGTTAAGACTTGTTGAATAACAAGTTACTGCTTATAAAATTTAAATTTAAATTTTGTATATCAGCAACACTAGCTTGTATTTAAACAACTTTCAGCTTGCATCTCGCAAACATGTTTGTGTGATGCTATGATCTGGATAGTAGATACACTAAAACATACATCAAATGTGATATTTTTTACCTGGTTTCTATCGTCTTCGTCATTTTTCTCTGGCCACTTTAAAAAAATAACAGAAACATTGTTTACCACATGTTCTATGCATTAATTTTATAATGCATTGTATGACATTTACATTGATGTATTACATGGAAGTAGTGCTATGACTTGACATTGTACTCGAGGTATTTATAATGACTCAAACATAAAACTAACCTCTGGGGGACTAAGTGGGTCTTTGATCAATTTTGAAAGAACTGTTTTGCAAACTTGGCAGTCGCTTTGGTCCTTGTAACATTGGGCCAGTAGATCACGAGCATCAGTTGCCATCTTTGTGGTGAAATTTTTACTCCAGCATCTCAAATATTTCTGAGTACAGGTGGGCTGAAATATTATAAATACAGGCATATTACTAAGCAATTATTTCATCATACCAATAAACAATTAGTAATGAAGACACAGATGTAAATTATCTCATCTCATCCCATAAATCATTCTCATCCAATATTCCCTACATATACATTTTCAGAATTAAAAAGGATTACAGTTTAATCCACCCCTCATCCTCCACTGACCCCTTTTTAGGCTCTATGGCTATATTTCACAACTAGAAACCTGAATTTAGCATCACATCACGTAGCCCAATGTTCTATCTACGTTTACGTTGAATAAGTGTCATTGACGTTGTTCAAACATAGATAGAATGTTCACAGTGTGTAGGTCGAATAAGCAGAGCTTACGATGCATGTAATAATAAAAAAACATATCAATATGCAAACTGTAGTAGTATACTCGTAAAGATAAACGGTGGTAGGCTATAATACAGTGAAAAAGAGAAATTATCACTCACTGTCATTACACTGCAATCTGCTCCACGATCATCCTGTAAATATAAAATACAACTAGATGCGAGCACGACATGTATTGTCATGTTGAATAATCCAGTAAAATGAACATTATTCACGTAATTGAAAATTGCTTTATGGTATCAACATTTGCGTGTGTTTTTCATGGTATCAACATTTGCGTGTGGTGTTAAAATAAATCATGTAGATCTAAATGCAAAACAACCAACATTTTCAAACGCGTACGCTGTGGATAAACTGGTCATGAATACCTGGAAGTCGGATCGTCATGTCGCCATCTTGTTTCGGGGTCGATTTGGTCCCCTTACCACATAATAAATAAGAAAGAAGCAACCTATTTCAGCATAACTGATAATTAAACGAAGGATTCTGTAGACGGTGGACCAGCGTTAAACCAACATTGATTCAACGTATTGTGTCTGGGTAGCTTGTAAAAATTCTGAATTTTTTGCACAACATATACATTTTTAATAGCAGCATCCTACCTCATTGCTGCGGCTGTGACTATGGCTTCTGCTGTGGCTTTTGCTGCGACTTTTGCTGTGACTTTTGCTACGGCTTCTACTGTGACTTTTGCTATGGCTTTTACTTTTGCTGTGACTTTTGCTGTGACTTTTGCTGTGACTCCGGCTATTGCTATCTGGCCACTTCAAAACAACAATAACAGCTCTGTAAGTTTGACAACGAATGACTATTTTGTGTTGATAATATACACATGATTCACTGCGACATAACAGAAACATTGTTTACCACGTTCTATGCATTAATTTTATAATGCATTGTATGACATTTACATTGATGTATTACATGAAAGTAGTGCTATGACTTGACATTGTATTCGAGGTATTTATAATGACTCAAACATAAAACTAACCTCTGGGGGACTAAGTGGGTCTTTGATCAATTTTGAAAGAACTGTTTTGCAAACTTGGCAGTCGCTTTGGTCCTTGTAACATTGGGCCAGTAGATCACGAGCATCAGTTGCCATCTTTGTGGTGAAATTTTTACTCCAGCATCTCAAATATTTCTGAGTACAGGTGGGCTGAAATATTATAAATACACGCATATTAGTAAGCAATTATTACATCATACCAATAAACAATTAGTAATGAAGATACAGATGTAAATTATCTCATCTCATCCCATAAATCATTATCATCCAATATTCCCTACATATACATTTTCAGAATTAAAAAGGATTACAGTTTAATCCACCCCTCTTCCTCCACTGACCCCTTTGTGGGCTCTATGGCTATATTTCACAACTAGAAACCTGAATTTAGCATCACATCACGTAGCCCACAATGTTCTATCTACGTTTACGTTGAATAAGTGTCATTGACGTTGTTCAAACATAGATAGAATGTTCACAGTGTGTAGGTCGAATAAGCAGAGCTTACGATGCATGTAATAATAAAAAACATATCAATATGCAAACTGTAGTAGTATACTCGTAAAGATAAACGGTGGTAGGCTATAATACAGTGAAAAAGAGAAATTATCACTCACTGTCATTACACTGCAATCTGCTCCACGATCATCCTGTAAATATAAAATACAACTAGATGCGAGCACGACATGTATTGTCATGTTGAATAATCCAGTAAAATGAACATTAATCACGTAATTGAAAATCGTTCTATGGTATCAACATTTGCGTGTGCTTTTTATGGTATCAACATTTGCGTGCGGTGTTAAAATAAGTCATGTAGATCTTAATGCAAAACAACCAACATTTTCAAACGCGTACGCTGTGGATAAACTGGTCATGAATACCTGGTAGTCGGATCGTCATGTCGCCATCTTGTTTCGGGGTCGATTTCGCCCCTTACCACATAATAAACAAGAAAGAAGCAACCTATTTCAGCATAACTGATAATTAAACGAAGGATTCTGTAGACAGTGGACCAGCGTTAAACCAACATTGATTCAACGTATTGTGTCTGTGATACGCTTGTAAAAATTCCGAAATTTTTGCACAACATATACATTTTTAATAGCAGCATCCTACCTCATTGCTGCGGCTGTGACTATGACTTCTGCTGTGGCTTTTGCTGTGACTTTTGCTGTGACTTTTGCTGTGACTTTTGCTGTGACTTTTGCTATGGCTTTTACTGTGACTTTTGCTATGGCTTTTACTTTTGCTGTGACTTTTGCTGTGACTTTTGCTGTGACTCCGGCTATCGTTATCTGGCCACTTCAAAACAACAATAACAGTTCTGTAAGTTTGACAATGGATGGCTATATTGTGTTAATTAATATACACATAATTAACTGTGAAAGTTACAAGGATATACCACAGCTGAAAACGGCGAAACACAGATTAGAAATTAGAAATTCCCCCAAGGGGTAGACACTATTATATGTTTCTACATAATTTTAACCCACTACAATGTTATGTTATGATTATTCTACTTTTATATAAACATTAAGGACTACATTCCTTTTGACGACACTACAGCAGAAAACAATTTGTGAAAGTTTCCATTTACTGACCTCGGGGGGAGTAAGAGGGTCTTTGATGAACTTCGATAGAATTGTTTTGCACTTCCGGCAGTTGCTTTTGTCTTTGTAACACTGTGCCAAGAGATGACGTGCATCATCTAACATAGAGTTTGAAGGATTCCTTGTCCAGCACTTGATATACTCTTTCGTACAAGCCAGCTGTGAGATAAATAGGTGACAAAATATATATAGGACCTAACAATAATAAATACAATTATAGAAAGCAGACGAAATAATCGACATATAGAAAAAACTTATGTTTTCTGTCAAAACAACAGTTATAGATAACTGTTACAGACAATGATTTGTCAGTAGTATTTTAACAGCTACGATCTGTGTTGAATAATGCAAGATACTTTAAAGGCCTTGACAATCCAATGCATGTCTAGCTTAAATATATTCACCAGGTGGCGTTTAATTCTAACTATCTCTGTAAAGGGAGCGATGCATTATAGGTATAACCTCATCCCAGAATATATGATTCACAGTGGACCACTACTGATAAAGACAATAAGCATATTTTCAAAGTTGTGAGCATTTATGCGCAATTAGAAGCAGCGGATTCGGGGAGTAACACAATAAATGTTGAAGCTGGTGAGCTGTAACATACCTTTACATGGCTGCAGGGACTGCCGCTGTCATCCTGCAAAAAACGAATTTGTTATTCATCTTCATTTGTTAACCATTTTAAAGAATTAATTCGCACTATACGTCATTAATAAATATATTACAGTCCATCGGAAAATTAACATAACAGCTGTTGGAATATTCAGGGAAGCTAATATAAGAAATATTTATATAATACATTGTCTTCTTACCTTAAAGGGACTGGCCCAGGCTAAAATCATCAAAAAATCGGTGATTTTATTTCGGGTTCTTAATATGACCATATGATGTAAACATGTACATATACTAGAATTGCACATTTTTATAATTTTTGTGCTGCGCATTCGCCAGTAAGGCTAGATATATAGACGAAATTCCCGCATTTCTTATTTTTGACATGGTTGTCAATAATTAGAAATCAGGAATTTCGTCTCTATATCTAGCCTAACTGGTGAATGCGCAGCACAATTTTTTTTAAAAAATTGCAGCTCTAGTCTTTGGACATGTTTACATCATATGGTCATATTAAGAACCCAAAATAAAATCACCGATGTTTTTGTGATTTTAGCCTGGGCCAGTCCCTTTAATATACCGATTGCTCGATTTTTTTTTATTATTATTATTGATGAAATATCTAATACAGTGATTATTACAAAACATGTAATATAAGTAAAAAAAAACATACATATATTGAAATTAAAATAGGCATAATAATAAATTATAAAACACAGGAAGCACTGAGCTGCTGTCCGCACAGTGTAGGGGAACAATAAACCATGACCGGCCCAGTGCATTGCATATCTAGCAAACATGGGAGGTTGAACCAGCGCTGGCGCAATGTTATTCCAGCATCGACGTCGCTGGCGTTGCCTTGCCTCATCATCGGACTCAACCTCCGCCCCTGGTTGGCATTCTATCATATGTTAATGTGTGAAATAGCAAAATATATTGCAGCGTGTTAGCACTTTGAGCCGGAGCTAGATCAATGTTGGAACCGCGTTTAAAAGACGCTGGTACAACAGCAAAAACGACACCGGGTCTAAGTCTGTGTGTTTTCTGGGTGTGTTGCATTAGATACGGTCCACCATGACACAGATGGATCGATGTTAATACTAATATAAACACAATAACGAAGAGTAAAACACCGCCCCAACATACAAGCCGTATCGGGGGTTAGGTTACCATATTTGGTCCTTTGTGTCTCAGACTTCAGTTCACTGAAAATCACAAACTCCATCGTAACTATAGTCAGATTCACATTAATTTTATCGACCAGGGTGAATTCATTCCGCGGATTTGTCAGTCAATTCTCAACCGATTTTCATGAAATTTTACACAATATTTTCCATTCATGTCGCGACAACCCTGAACATTTCCTGACACTTTTAAACTTAAAAAAATATGTCAATGACATTTTCAGGGTATTCTATATATGTATATCAATAGAAAATAGTGGTTGTAAAATTTCATGACAATTTGTTGAGAATTGACTGAGAAATCGGCGAAAATCCTTTACCACGGTTACCCTTTAACCGCCAAATTATTCAATTTGAATTTTCACCCACTTGAAGTTGTGTCCCGCTGACGCGATCCACAACTTCAAGTGAGTAAAAATTATTCTGATTTGACAAAATGGAGGTCAACTCTTTTTAAATCTTGCTGGATGAAGTCACATTTTATCTTTTAAATGTGGTACTTAATTTGCTAAAAAAAATGAGAACCCGAATATATGCGGCACCGGCGGTTAAAGGGTTAATGTGAATCCGACAATAAGTAAACTGCTCACCTCATTATTGTCCCCTGTATGGCCTGGAATCTGAAACATCACAGCAACGAACTAGAACCAGCAAACACAAAACATTTGTATAACATTTGTACAATGTTGGACCAACGTCGAAGACGTAGGGCCGACGTTGTACAAATATTTTGTGTTTGCTGGGAAAGACTATCAATTGACTAGTGAAAAAATGGCGTGTAGTTATATAACGTAATAATTCTTACAGTAACAATATATTATATTCGTTGAATGCGTGTTCAAAACACATACAATATGATTGATCACAATCTGACAGAATTGGTAGGAATGTGAGTGTTTTCCTGGCTTACTTGCGGCATTTGAGTAGGATCTCTCAGGTATTCTGAGCAGACCGTCTTGCACACATCGCATTGATTGGGGGAACGATAGCACGCGGCCAGCAGGAGACGTCCAGACTGTACAGTGGGCTGCTTCACCCAGCACCCCAGGTAACTCATGCTACACTCAACCTGCTCAACAAGCACGGAAAACTCTTTGACCAAAAATAAGAAGGGATCACAATGATACAAATTTGTTGCTAAAAGCTCGAAAAAAATAGTATTTAAATCAATTCACCGCACCCCAAAATTATCTGCCTATTTTTCTGCTTATTTTTCCCTCGATACCATTTTTTAATGCAGCATAACAATTCATTTAAATGGAAGCGTACATGCATTTATTGTGATAATATCAAACAATGATATGATAACTATGGGGTTCCATTGCTTTCATTACTTTTTTATACAAAATATTACATCGATCATGAAATACACCTACTATGTGGTTATTAATCAGTTCTTTATTTCAGCCTTAGCTGACTATTTAAAACAATTGAAAAGTTACCTCCATGTCGACACTGCAATCTGTTGTAACATCCACCGTTACCTTAATTAAAAAAATGAATACAATTACAATTTCAAATTAATGTAAGCAATCACACAAAAACAAGATAAACAATTGAAGATTATATGAATCTGATCTTACCTTTCCATCGTCCTGGTCTTCTTTTATAGTTATTTCTTTTTCAATAACTATTGCCTGTGAATCAAGACAAACAACTTGTCAAAGAGAGATATTTGAGGTGAAGTATTAAAAAAATACGTGTGTAAAATACTGAAGAGGGTGCTACATCACTGACACATAATTTAACACCTGCATAATTTTACTCCACATCACAAAAGCACAGGATATCCGAAATAGTGATACTATATTCTGAGAAAAAATTTGCAACCAGCTAGTAATAATAACAAATCCACGATGAGCTGAATTACTTAATTGGCTATATATTTGTTTTAAGTTGACCACCATTAGTCGCGTGCGCCCATTCTTGTCTTTCCTATATAATATTATTTTTCATTCATCTGTAGCTGAAATTGCTAACGCAATTTCCAGCTTCAAATGAATGAAAAATAATATTACTCCCAAAATAGACATCTCCCAAATTGCATTATTTGATTAGCTGAGCATCTACCACAAGATATGTTACAAACTTGTAGTATTGTATTTAGTCTGAAATATATACGGTATTAGCAGCACAAGGGTTAATGATAACGACATATATCATAAAAGCAGTATACAATTAAGTGCGAAACACACCAACGCGATTGCCCGGGCGACGGCCCGCGCGCTGTCGCCCGGGCAATCGAGTTGGTGCGTTTCGCGCTTTGAACGGAATCAATGGTGCCACTGTCTGATCACAGAGCTATGAATATCACTAAAAGCATTCGTGGTCCCAATATATAGCTGCATCTTTGTGTGCTCATCATTAATACATTGAATACAAAAGATTTTAAAAATATGACTATTAGGGCCTACTTAAAAAATAAAGACATAAGTATGTAAAAAATAGAATAAACCGCCACAATATTAGTGTATACTAATAGTATAGAAAAGAAATGAAATAAAAAATAAATTATCTCGCCACATATACCGTTGAATTTTTTTATTATTATTAGATAATAATTTACATTTTGTCCATTGTTCTTTATCCATGCTTGAATGTCACTAACGCAAGTTGGACAAGAATTGAAGTTCAGGTAGCACATTCGGAGTAGGTCGACGGCTGATGCCACGCTCGGCTTCTGGGACCAACACTTGACGTATTCAGGTGTGCAGGCAACCTTAGCGGTAAAAATGAAAATAATTAGCTTTCATACTTTTGAATTGTCACTGTTTTTTCAAGTAAGTATCGTATAGGGGACCTACGTTCCCGTGTCAACTTCTTCATTTATGACAAGATACATTTTATTTGAATGAACATGTACATATTACGATTAGAGAAAGGTAAACCTGATTATTATACTACATATACATTTAGTATTGTCCAAAGTCAAATAAAATCAACAGTTTCTTACTTTGATGTTTGTGCAGTCGAAAACAACTTCTGCTCCTATCACTGTGTCCTACAAACAAAATATAAATATTCATTGTAGGTTTAATGTTGGACCACTGTGTTGGACCACCGTGTTGGACCACCGTGTTGGACCACCTGTTGGACCACCGTGTTGGACCACCGTGCTGGACCACCGTGTTGGACCACCGTGTTGGACCACCGTGTTGGACCACCGTGTTGGACCACCGTGTTGGACCACCGTGTTGGACCACCGTGTCGGACCATCGTGTTGGACCATCGTGTTTGACTATCGTGTTGGACCACCGTTTTGGACCACCGTGTTGGACCACCGTGTTGGACCACCGTGTTGGACCATCGCGTTGGACCATCGTGTTGGACCATCGTGTTGGACCACCGTGCTGGATCACCGTGCTGGACCACCGTGTTGGACCACCGTGCTGGACCACCGTGTTTGACCATCGTGCTGGACCATCGTGTTGGACCACCGTGCTGGACCACCGTGTTGGACCACCGTGTTGGACCACCGTGTTTGACCATCGTGCTGGACCATCGTGTTGGACCACCGTGCTGGACCACCGTGTTGGACCACCGTGCTGGACCACCGTGTTGGACCATCGTGTTGGACCATCGTGTTGGACCATCGCGTTGGACCATCGTGTTGGACCATCGTGTTGGACCACCGTGCTGGATCACCGTGTCGGACCACCGTGCTGGACCATCGTGTTGGACCACCGTGTTTGACCACCGTGTTGGACCACCGTGTTGGACCACCGTGTTTGACCACCGTGTTGGACCACCGTGTTGGACCACCGTGTTGGACCACCGTGTTTGACCACCGTGTTGGACCACCGTGTTGGACCACCGTGTTGGACCACCGTGCTGGACCACCGTGTTGGACCACCGTCTTGGACCACCGTGTTGGACCACCGTGTTGGACCACCGTGCTGGACCACCGTGTTGGACCACCGTGTTGGACCACCGTGTTGGACCACCGTGCTGGACTACCGTTTGCTTTGCTGGCTCAACATCGGCTCAACGTCCCGTGTTTGTTGGGAGGCGAATAGGCCTACACAAAAACTACATTATTAAAGCAATTCTGTTAACACTGCGGTTAGTAAAATGTCAACATCAAGCGCAAAACATATCAAAGCGAACGTGACTGCGAATTCGCGCGCGAAAGTTGTCAAACTCACTATTTTATCTTTGCCAAAGCATACCAGCGCGAAGGCAAACGCTCTCCAAAATTAATAATTACTTTGTAATCACCAATGCTTGTACCGAAGTTGTGCATGTGAGGCACATAAAATACATTCCAAGACAATGCCATCGCCTTAATTGGCATCAAATGCTTATATCTGCCGCATGTTGAAGTGGCCGAAACGACCATTCACACACATAATACGGTTTTATATAATTATATATCATAAAACATATGGGTTTTTAATAGTCATTTCTCAAATTGAATTATGTCATCAGCTGACCATCTACAACAAACTTTTTTATCAATTTCAGTGGTAAACTAGAAAACGTATAGAAAAGGGGCTACAAGAACACTAGTTACCAAGCAAACACGAGTGGTTGATCCAATGACGATTTATTGTTCCCCGCCGTCGGTGACGTCGGCCCAGCAATAGACCAACGGTGGGTCAGCCAGCAAACACGACACGTTTAACCAATGACGGTTTAATGTTGGCCCGCCGTCTCCAACGTCGGCCCAACATTAAATCCGCATTGGTTTAACGTATCGTGTTTGCTGGGGTACGAATAGGTTTGGTGACTTACAGTCATAGAGCCCTGGATGAAGCTTCCCAGGGTCAGACCCAGCATCAGTAACACCAACATCATTCAGCTCACAGTTTAATCACCTGGAATTGAATATTCAACAAATAACCAAATAATTAAATTAAAGTTTGTGTTTACAGAATTATATGGACAGCCACGTATTGTGAATCGGTTACTGAAGGAAAGATCATGCAAGTATAGTTTGTTCAATATGGTAAAGATAATGTTTCAACTATTCAGTTGCTTACAAAGAAAACTTTGTTTCTAATTGGGATGTCAGTTCACAATAATGTTTAAAATCGAATGAGGTGTTGAGATACGTGTCTCTTGATGATTGTATAATTACATGTTTTATTTCACACATGTTTTACTCCCGGTTAAAGGTGAGACAGTCCCTTAGCCTCCAATCAATTGTAGATATTACAATTATAGTTTTGAATAGTTCTGCTGATTTTTGTTTGATATATAGAAGCCCCCAAACAGTCGTTAATTAATATAATCGTTACAGGTCATAATATAATAATTTCACCGGTGATAATATATCAATAAAGATTCTTCACGACGAAAAGTAATTTTGGTAAATGAGATATACAATACCTGTCTAGCTGTCAATGTTATTGGGTGGGTAAATCGAAATTATAAAAGGTCGACAGCAAACGAGCTGAAGTAGTGACTACGAGTCGACTGTAGATAAAACAGGACCTCCTATATATATAAGAAATGGTAACAAAGCCACTGTGATACATCATCTTAGTTAATCCAAGGTAATACTGATAAATATAGTGTGGACATAGCTAGGAGATGTAAACCGATATCGATGATATAAGATTTTGTGAAGAATACACACACAAATATTGTATGTACGTAATGGCGAAGAGACGGCACTGAGTAAATGTCAAGCCCCATTCACTGATGATATCTTTCATCGGTGTTCATGTCCCTTAGTTCAGTCAGTACTGTTTCAACGTTAAGGTTAGCGGGTTATGCCTGAGCCTTACATAAACATTAAATGCGTGCGAATGACGTAAATAGACAGTGTGTCTCCCAACTTCTTACAGGGTAAGCTGGGATGTTTGCCCATATTACTCAAGCAATGGTCAGTGCCGAAACTCCCACGTGATAATATCATTTGCACAGCTTTATTTTCGCCTGCCGGATGACCAGCACTAAAACAACACCGGACCTATGTCTCGCGCTGACTGCAGGGCCGTATCCAGAGCTTCTGACTAGGGGGTTACAAAATGGCGATCAGCCAGAGTGGGGTAGACCGTCATGTTTTTATAGTTGTATCTTTATGTGCATATGATTGTAAATGTGAGGCGAGCGCAGCAAACCGAAATTAGCAGCTGGGGGATGGGGGGCGCTGTAAGCCCCCCTAGGAAATTTTTGTTTTCGGTTGTTTCTAGGAGCACTTGAAAATAATTTCTGGAGACATAATTGAACTGGTAATTGACCACCATCGCCCCTTCTCTTGATCCGTTAATGCTCCCACCCGAACTTTTTTGATGAAAGCAACATTCGACCGAATTGGCTGCTATGGAATTAGTTGATAGAGCAACACAAGAGATGGATAGAGGCGAAAATCCCTTTAGCATTTTTTTGAACCTTTCGAAAGCTTTTGACACGTTGAATCACCTATACTTTTGGATAAATTAAAATATTATGGAATTGAAAATTGTTCATTGCAGCTTATAAAAAGTTATCTTGCAAATCGATCACAATATGTAGAACACAACGGTATTAAATCAGATTACAGCCCAATCTCCGCAGGATTGCCGCAAGGCTCAATCCTGGGACCATTACTCTTCATAATTTACCTAAACGACATTCCCCTCTGTAGTAAAATATTTAAATTTATAATATACGCGGACGACACTACTTTGTTATCTAACCTTGGCGATTTTAAAAAAGAAAATAGAGATGAAATGTTAAAAGCTGAACTGTCAAAAATAGATATGTGGTTTTAACTAAACAAACTTTCACTAAACACGACCAAATCAAAATTTATGGTCTTCAAAAAAAATTTAAATACCAGTCATCAAAATTAACCAATATGAATTAGAATACGTTGAAACCTTTAATTTTCTCGGTGTAAATTTAGACCCAGATATTAGTTGGAAATCTCACTTAAGTATCTAATAAAATAGTAAGAATTATAGGTATTATGAATAAGCTGAAATTCATCCTCCCACAAGATAACCTTTCTTATATATATAACTCTTTGATAATGCCACACATAAAATACTGCATTCTTTTATGGGGTTATGCAAATAAACGAATTTTTAAATTACTGAAAAAAGCAGTGCGAATCATATATAAAAAACATCGTCTTTCTCATACAGATCCGATATTTAAGAATCTAAATCTTTTGGAAATTAATGATATACCGCCTTCAATTGATAAAACTGTACTTTAAATGTAAACGAAACCTTCTTCATGTCTACTTTGATTCATTTGATCTGACACCTAACTATATAGTTCATCAACATAACACACGAAATATAAATAAAATACACGAGCCTTATGTAAGACATGATTTTGCTAAGACATGCAGCCGCTATGAACTGCCTATTCTTGTTAACAAAACATCACCATCTATCATACAAAAAGTAAACACTCACAGCTTTAAGGAGTTTTGCACTTACACAAAAAAATATTTTATAGACAACTACTCAACGACTTGTGATATTTTAAATTGTTACGCTTGTAATAGTATATCTCATCAATAGTAATGGCATTCCTCACTTGATACATATATATACTGCATAATTTTTCTCGTTTCACTTTGTATATTTGTGATATTTTAAAATGTTACTCTTGTAATAGTATTTTCTTATCAATGGTTATAGTATTACTCAATTGATACACATACTGCATAATTTTCTCGTTTCACGTTGTATATATTCAATCATTTCAAACACAAACCGTATACCTGATTTACATAATAACTGAACTGTCAAATGGGTGGCCTCTATGCCAGCGACCATATGTGGTCTTAATGGAGGTCTCCCAAACCATGTATTTACGGTTGAATAAACTTTCTTCTTCTTCTTCTTCTTCTTCTTCTTCTTCTTCTTCTTCTTTTTCTTCTTCTTCTTCTTCTTCTTCTTCTTCTTCTTCTTCTTTCTAGTTTATGTCCTAATTCACATCGATTTGATTTCGATTTAATTTATCTATGATATTGGCATCCTAAAAAAAATATATTTTTTTACTCTCCATTATTATGCAGATATGAAAAGTATATATTTGCATCTTATTTTCCTAAGTATAGGCCTAAATTTTTATTTTTGCAAAGAAAAACGCTTGCGGTGGGCGCATTTTCATATATATAAATACATATGAAAATAACCTTTAAGAACCTTCATTTAATTTACCATAAAACCTCATTAATGATGCCTCAATGTTTTATTTTTATTACCCACTTAGTGTAACAAAGTCAATACATGATAGATCCCAATGTAGTCCAAATCTATTAGTCCAGTAGTTTTATTTTTGAGCAATGGGGGTCACAGAAACCAAATCCCCCCCCCCCCCCTGGATACTGCCCTGCACTGACTAGCCTCCGGCGTACACAGAAAGCGGCACAGAGCCATCCCGCCGGACACACAACCTTTAGTTATATAAATAATTGATTTACCCCTTTTGATTTTTTTACATTTACAATACAAACACTTTATAATACAACCCCTTTCAGTCTTGATATAAAAAAACACTATTTATTGAGAAATCACTGGTGTGGGCACTTGTAGCTTAAAAATAACTGCTTGAAGTTTCGATCTCTATAGATCATAACAATAATACTAATCGTGTTTATGTAATAACACCAAGTACTAAAACTATTAAACTATTCACACAGTGATATACCTTACATGATGCTGATGTTATGACAGTTGTGGAGTGATCACCCCCACAACTTCTAATAAGGGTCATTGAGGGTGATGTGACAACTGACTCGTGGGGTGTGAACTTACCCAGACTTGTGACATTTTGCAATTATTTCACATTAACGTTTTTACAAAATCATTCTCCTAACTTAAACTAATCAATTAGCATATATCCAGTGTTTCGTAGGCCTAAAATAATAAAATGGTATTAAACGGGCAAATTTCCTGGGCATAACATAACACGAACAAGCATAACACGAAGGTCCCAACAAGTTATTCACTGATCAAATGTTGCAAGGGACATAATTGCCCAGCCTCCCCCCTGTGAGTGAGATGCTGTTTATGTCAAAGGCATCAGGAAAACTGTTATTAAAATTATAAGTATGGCATAGGTAACTGGTTGCCCACCCCCCCCCCCCCCCCGAAAAATACCACTTTTCTATTTGAGCGAAAGGGGATGTTGTGTGGAATAAGCGCGTGGTAAAAAAACTCACCCCCCCCCCCCCCCCGCCCACAGAATGCAATGGCCTACTGGTAAATCCAGCGTCGTCTGGCATACTCGGACAGCGTACAACTATCAAAGCGGGCCGGCCCCGATGACTCATTCATATCGACTGGGGCTTGTAACCTGGAGATACTAGGTTTGAATCCCGTCGTCGTGGTTGTGCATGAACAGTGCTCCAAACAGTTCAAGGGCATGGAGTGTACAGTGATGCCTACGGTACTGTGCACTACAAAGAACCCTTGAAGTCAATTGAAATAAAAGTAGGGCATAGTGCCGGCTTTGGGCTTCCTATGTTGTATTTACCTTGAAGTGTTTTGGTGGAGGTTGACGACTGAGCCATCAGTGATCTAGTTGAATCCTTAGCACACAAGCAACCTCACATCACTAGCGCCAATTGATTGCATCTCTTGTTTGGACAGCTTTTGCGTACAAGGTCAAAACACACTGTTAGAGTTATCGGTCTATATAGGCATATCAAACATTGGGCTTAAACACCAAATTTAGCCTATGGTACAGTGCAATTGAAGATGAACTTGATATAGACATTTCTTTTATCATGAAGAATGTGGACCGAGATATTATTTAACGGAAAAAACTGAAATGCGTAAACACAATATGTGATATCTCCAACATAAAGCAAATAAACACTTCAGCCTATCCGATTACAGTCACAAATTTTGTCGAAATTCAAAAGTGTCTGATCTTAAAATATACCTTTTTAAATTGTTCTTTGATTAAATACCATCTATTCTATTTATCTTAAATTAAGTTTTATTGGCGAGAGTGTTTCATTGGTACGCTTTATCCCAATGAGATCGATTTCCCGGATTCGAAACTAGAAGGCAGAGCAAATTTTCAAAATTTCGCCCCCATTTGAAAAGAAAGGCGGGCACTACACATTTTGCCAAAACAATACTACAAATTCTGGCCGTCAATGTTCCAGCTCCTGTCCAAAGTCACAGTCACATTGCCTTGGTTTCCGTATGGGATGATTCAAATTATTTCGTGTACAGCCAGGAAAACACAAGACGTTGGAAATGAAATGAATCGGGCTTTAGGCCACCTTTTGTGCACATATAGGCTAAACTGGGCCAGGAGAACCTCCTGAGGATGGTGAGATGATTCAGATGACACTGTCCTCCAGACACAGGATTCGAAATTCGAGC
Source organism: Flabesymbios commensalis (assembly GCA_964017125.1). NCBI lineage: Eukaryota > Metazoa > Annelida > Polychaeta > Terebellida > Flabelligeridae > Flabesymbios > Flabesymbios commensalis. The sequence continues at coordinate 26,708,815 of OZ024902.1, read as the reverse complement.
CCTGGCGGTCTGAGGCCGAGCACGCTACCTCTCGGTCACAGAGGCTCCTCACAATACTGACTTTCACACGTGGAACGGGAAGAAACATTTTTTGTTTCTTTCAAACCGCCGAGACCGGGAACCGAACCCCGAACTCTGGCGTGAAAGGCAGCGGTGCTAACCACTGCCCTAGGGCCCCCGCCCACAAGACGTTGGACCACCATCAAACCAACATTGGCTCGGATACTCGTGTTTATAAGAGGTTGCTTACATGTAAGCATGTGCCCACTTCGAGAACGTCAAGTAAAATAATTCAATCCCATTGAAACGACATTAGTGAATATTGAAACAATCTTATCTCGCCAAATGTTGAACTGAATCTCTTGATATTTGATACAGGCCTTCGTACCCAGGTCCTCGAAGATCTTGAAAATCGCAAGGCTTATACAGGTCTTTTGAATAAAAGCGCCTTTATCTCGAAAACTGACAGTCGTACAGCGAAAAAGAGTTAAATTGGGATAGATCATACTTTTATGGGACTATAAATGAACCTACGTTTGATATCCTATATTTTTAATGCTGATATGGTGGTGTCTTACAAATATTGTGCACTCTAAAGTACTTTTCTTATTGTGGCATCTTTTTAGATTGTTTATAAAAAGCTTGTGTTTACATATGTATTATTATCCTGTGTTAATGGCAAGATGTCCTAATGTTACTTACGTTTCTACGCTTTTCCACAGTGATTTTTTTACCACTTACAAAAATGTTTTTTTTATCTCTGTTTGTTGGTGCG